>SNQJ01S0042288.1:52477-64509 GCA_010110895.2 Picea sitchensis | reverse complement strand
CATTCTTCCCCAAGAGTGACAAAACTGGACTAAGACACATATAATGGCCACCAAGGTGAAACAAGGAAAAACAAATAACTTCCAAACATCATGATCACCTATCATAACCCATAATATCTAAATCATATCACCCTTAACCCCTAACTACTCTAACAAATAACCCCTAAACCACATGACCCTTCTAACTTGTAGCACTTGTAACACCTATCAATGCTAATACATAACTCATAATATATATACCGCTACCAATTATTTGTTTTAACCTTTAACACTTGGCCCATAACTAATCTATCCCTTAATGCTTGGATCTTTTAAAATCTAAATTCACTATAGCCCCGACCTACCATGTAACCTTGTAGCCCATAACCTTAAGCAAAAATACACACCAGAAAAAATGGCCTAACCTTAATAAAAAATACACACCAACAAAAATACGCACCACCTAGAGCTTGATCATACAAGCCCTCCATATTGATAAATGATTATCCATCCTAGGGACCCATAATCGTGATGTCCTTAATGTGGGTGCATCAAAACCATGAAGCACATCTTTTGGTTATCTCTACTTGCTAGGAAGGTATAGGAATAGTTTGAGTTTGTATGCTAATAAATTTTCCATGCTTCCCTACCCCTAGCAGGTTACTTAGGTAGGGGATTACCTTCCATGGGCCACAAAGTTTCTAGACACTTGGATGCTTTTAAAAGTTAAAGTGCTTTGATTTCATCCATAAAATCAAACATTTGGATCCCACTTCTAGCAAGCTTTGGTTCGAAGCTTTGGCATTTTTGGTGCATACTTGGCCTAGGACCCTAGTGATAGCAAGGATATATTAGCACATGACGATAATTTTTTTTATCTATTGTCCATCAATGTTATGGTTGATGTATGTTGGATTTTTTCTAGTTTTGAGGCTACGTTGTCTACATCATAAGGTAACATTTAATGGTTTTATTTTTGGGAACTTTATAGCCTTTCCAAACCCTAAGTGGATGTAAGGTGCACTATGTGCATATTTAATAAGGGATTGGTCCATAATAACATATAACTTACAATTAATAGGGGTAGCTACAAGGGAGTCTTCATTGTGTCTTTAAACACCAAATGAGATGGCCCTTGAACAAAATGTTAATAAATGGCCCTTGGAATTCCTTAGGGGTGCAATACAAAAACCTACGACCTCTATGACATAGAATGCCCCTCTCTGTATTTGAACCTATGAACTCCAAGTAGTATACACATATTCTTAACCATTAGGGCCAAATTGGTGTATGAGACTCTGTTGTTTGTGGGAAAAGGGACCCCTTCTGTGCAAGGATTTGACTGCTAATGTATACAAAGGTATACATACCCTACCCCCCTCTAGATTTGAGCTTCTGACCTCTTACGATGAAACACATGTTATTAACAATATTGTATTCACTATTTAATATATGTTATTTATACAAAATATAATTTATAATATATATAATTTATACAATTTAATAATATATAATTAATATATTTATTTTTATAATATATATTTAATAATTATAATTATATAAGTTATATAAATTATATAATATATAACAATATATACAGTATATAGAATATAACATTAACCCCATGGAGATCTAAGCACAGAATAACCTCGCGCAGAGTATTGACCGGTTGTGAGAGTGCCCAACCGTGCAAAAAGTACTAACCGACTGTGAGAGTGCCCAACCCTGGGCAGAGTGACTGTTTGTGAGAATGCCTTTGCTAGCCGAGCAAGAAAGGAGAATAACATCTGAGAGTGCCCTTGTTGGATGGATCGACAAAGGGGGAGCAAGGAGCAAGCTAGATAGGCAAAGACATTCCAAAATCGGTAAGACATGATTGCATTTTCTATTTTGGATGGGTTTGGGCCAGAAATGACCTAGTTTTGTGTTGTTTTTCATCTCTAGCCTAATTTTTTGATATTTTTTAGTGTCCCTTGTTGACGATTAAAATTGCAACGAAGTTTTTCCCGCAAAGTGTTGCTAAAGCCTATTATTATAAAAGCTAAATAATACTAGTAGGTGGGACCCCGTGTAGATTGGACATCAGATTTGGTTCATATTTGATGTTTGTGCTACTGTTCGACACTGCTTACATGGTTGATGAGATCTTGTTTTTATTGGCGATGGATTGGGCTTATTATGTGTTGGTTCTATGTGTGACAAGTAAATGATGAATGAGCCATGTTTTGTTCTAAGCTCTAATTTTATACTATGACCTATGCTATTCATTGATACCATTGCTATTTGTTCTTGGGACACCTGCACAACAGACTTGTTAGTAACAATACATAAAGAGCAGTAGGAAAAGGGATCTAACTATGCAAATATACTACACTACATGCATGAAAGATTAAAATGATTATGGTTAAATCCTAGCTAGCAAGTCAATGGTTATGCAAATTGATTGATTTATATGGTTAATATGCATATGGTATATTTTGGAAGGATAGGATGTAGGTGGCACATTTGACAAGTGATAGTTGCTAATGGTTATGCGATTTGATTGAGTCATATGAAATGGTGATTATGTTATGGCATAAGTTTGGTATGGGCCGTGCTATTGGTTTTAATGGGTGATGGTTTCGATACATGGTTTGATTAATTGTGTTAATGGAAAGCTTGCTGGCATGTACTATGAAATTAATGGATTGTGAATGGAGGCGACATGCATTTACTGCATGTCACCCTTACTCCTTCACTGACCGCCACCCTAATCGGGCCATTGTTCAATTTTGTTGTCGTGGTTATGCTACGACTTCCTAGCAGAGAGGAACTACTCGACCAACTCGCGTTTTAAGGTGTTTTAATTACAAGTATATCTTTTGTTTTTCCATCCACGAGTCTGCTCTAGTTATGAAATGGATATTTTCTCGGATGTATTGGTTTGTGCTTTCCTTGAGTTTGGCAACTGTGTGAAATTGAGATTTTCTGGAATTAATTGTTGGTGGATTTCTTAGTGATAATGTCTAAAGTTACAGTGTATTGGGTCGTTCTGAGTATTAGCATCCATAAAGGCTCTTTGTCATCCTTGTCGGTTTAGTGGAGGGTTCCATTTGGTCTAGACTAGACGACTGCCTTCATGCATTGTATCACCATACCTAGTCTTGGCTCCTATGGGGTTTTAATGAGTTTGAAACGCCATGTGTCACTGCGCATTATTCACTTGGGTATTGGGGTTACTTCATGCTTCCATTAGTCGCACAGTGGGTTATATTGATTCTTCTTGGCTCTGTTTTCATCACAACGTTGTATATGGTTGACTGGGAGAGACACGAGGGTTATACCCCATGTGTGCTAAGTATCATTGCAAGGCTCAAATGGTGATTTTCTCCTTTGTTCACAGCTTCTCCTGCCCCAAGATTTGTCACCCTGTTCCTGAAGTGAATTGTGGTATTCTCTGTGTGTACGTCGTTGGTCTCAGAGGTTTTCACCATCAAGAAGAGTCGACTCTAGCTTTCCTGTGTTAATCCACAGAGCAAACCCTTTCTCCCTCGAGTCCATGTGTTGGTAGAGGAGACCGTTATGGCCTGTCAAGGGTACTGTTGGTAGTTATGGATTGGTGGTGCGTTGTCGATAGAGTATATTAATGGTCATCTGTTGATTGTGTGACATTGGTGTTGGTTTTGGTATCTGGTGACTGCATTGTTATAATTGTGTGGATAAGCTCAACATGGTTAATTAAAAAGAGTTGTTAAATCAAATACACAGTTGTTGTTCCTTGTGTTTATTGAATGGATAACCCGACACTGTTTTTAATTGATTAATACATAATGATGCTTCGCACTTGATGCATTGGTATGAATGGTGTTCCTATAGCATGAATCGATGATTACTGTAACTATGTGTTTTCAATGGCCTAATGATCATTGCAATCAATGTGTTTATGACAATTCCGTCCACTGTATATGTTTGGTTATTTAATTGCGTTATCAAGGATGGGCATGAGTTGTTACACAGTATGGTTTTGGTTGCAGTTTTATTGATTTGAGAAATACTGTTGCTGCCTCCTTGTGTTGGATTGATAGCTCGACACGATGGGTCGAAATAAAAATGCTGTGACTGTGTGTTTTAAAATTGTCAGATTGGAACATTGAAATCATGGTAACTATGGCATGGTTATCCACTGTGTTGTTATCAATATTAATTGATTGCGACATTGGAGGAAGTCACGGGTTTTTGAACATGGCTTGTTGCAATTTGTTTGATTTTTGTAAAATCGGGCATGTTGTTGATGCCTCGTTGAATTAGATGGATAAATCATCATTTTTATTGTTTAGAGTCGAAGAAAATTGGGCTTGTATAGTCTCAAAAATACACTTGCTTGATTGAATTGTTTTGTGGTTTCTACAAGGTAGCGTGAGTTGGAGTGATAATTGTTGTTTGTGTGTTTAAATGGAAAGTCAAGATCTTGCAGGTTGAATACAAATTGTGGAGTCAACTGTCTACTCTGTATGTTAAATGAATGTCATGCATTTTAAATAGTGATAGACATGAGTGCTATGACAATATAACCACATTGCAATTTAATTATTGAAAGAATTGAAAGATAGAATCGAGCATGATTTTGATGTCTGCATCGGATGAGCAAAGTGGAGGTAATTGACTGTGTATTCATTTGGGAATTGCTTATGGATAAATGAGAAAAAAAAGAGCTCCCCTATAGATTGTTGTATGCATACTGTTTTGGTTGACGACACTGTGTTAAATATTCAATAAGTGAACAAGTTAATGCCCAGAATTGTGTGAACTATACACAGTGGTTGTTAATTGGGTCACAATGGTCATATGGTTGGTGTATTTCCTTTTACATAATGGTTATTTGGATTACTTAATTAATTTTATGAACAATACCCACTATCTTTCCCCACCATTATTTTGCTTTTCGCTAATTACAACCTTGTCGCCTTCCCAAATTCATTTTTTCACTCCCTCTTCTAAGATTGATTACAATCAAGAAGAATTTTGTATTGAAGCAGTTGGAAGTAGAAGTGTCTTGGTTGGATTATAGTGATGTTTTCTTTACAGTTGATTATTGTTGTCTTTGAGAACTAACCGTGTTCTTTTCCCCCTCATCATATCATGTTTCGCTCAATACAAACCACTCACATATCCCAGGACCCTTTTTTCACCCCTTGCTCATTGACAACATTTAAACAATTTTTATGGATTGGATTGCATGAGCTTGATATGTGCTGAGCCAAAATCTATTTCATATTTTTAAAGAGTTATCATGTATGGTTATTTAAAAGACTATTTGCTAATCCATCATGCATGCAGGAATGAGTTTTTTCAGCCAAGGTAGCCATGGCCGAGGCAACTGAGGGAGAGGTAACTGGAATAGAGGCCCAAGAAGGCTAAGGTTCTCCATACATTTTGATGCTGACTCACAAGATCTTGGCTAGTTGTTTCAGGATGAAGTTTTCAATTGGATTGGACAAGGAATGGTCCAACCTAGGCCTGAAAGGCCTCATTTCCAAGCTCCACAATCCCCTGGTATTATCGTTCCCCCTCATGTCTCATTGCAACCCGAGGTTCTCGAAATCGACGGATGGCAAGAGATTGTCCACCCGAAAATCTCCCAACATTGTGGATGGCCCAATTTATCCCTACCCTCTCCCCCGCTGATTAACCCCATTATCCAAGATGCCCCTGCCCACTCACCAGTGCAGTCTTCTCATGCTAGAAAAATATTGAAAACCAAGGCCCACCATGCCCTTGACAAAGGAAAAGCCACTGCTTCCCCTTCCTCACCCTCCAATGGCTCTGACAAATCTGTGTCTTCCCGTATGCATTTGAGGGACGATTGTTCCCACGTGATCAATGAGATTAGGCCTAAAGGGTCAGCGCATCCAAGGGAAAATTCAGGAAAATCAAAAGGTGATAGCATCAATCAAGGAAAGATTGCATCGCAGAGTGGGAAATTTGGCTTTTGAGTTTTTATTTTATCTAGTGTCGATGACAATTGACTTCAAGAATTTTTGGACAACATGTTTTATTTTTATATATATGAGTAATATTTTTTGAAAATAATTTCAAATATCATGAGCTAAATTTTCAAATGTGAATATGATGATGGGAGTCACAAGGAGGTGTGTTTTGCTTAACTAACTAGTGATGTTATGATTGTTATGATAAATGGAGTCACAAGGGGTCCCACCTACTAGTTATTATTTATTTATAACCCTTATTATGATTATTACTTTTCCCCCTTAACTAAAAAGTTGGTTGAGTCTTTAGTTAACTTAACTAATAAGGTGGTTCAACTACCTCAACCAATTCTGATTTGCTTAAAGGCAAAAGGAAATGGAGGAACAAGAGGAGGATAGACACAGAAGCATACTAAGGTTTTCTCTTTGAGTTTATGTTGAGATAGTTCAGTTTTCATTCATTCCTTTATTCATCACAAGCCTAATTATCTTTTATGATAACATGGTTGTATTGTAGACAACAACATTCAGGGCTGAATTACATCATTCAGACACTTGTTTTTCAAAGGTGTTGATATATCTTTGATAGTCTGTGTAGACTTGTATGTTTGTGAATTAGTTTTCATGACTGACAAAGGCTATTGTGCAGAGTTGAGTGGGAAACAATCTGTGGCAAGCTGATCCATCTTTTAGAGTTTAGTTTTGGTTTTCTGTCGGAGGTCCTTTTGTATGTTCCATCGAGGATGTATAAGTTTGAATTTGGTCCAAAATTTCTGTATGAGATTTTGTAAAGAAGATGACTCTTTGGTGAATTGGAATGAAATAAAGGATTGCTTTGTGTCTCATATGTCTTGATTATCATCTCGATGTCTTACTTCTATCTTTACTCTTGTTTTTAGCAACTATTATATTCAGAAAATCATATAAAAATGAATTTTCCAGCAAGCTTTTTTATTCATAAAAGACTAGCCTAAGCACTCGTAATTAATACTTGTGACTTAGGATGTTATTTTTGTTGGCTATAAACATAGGGTGATATTCCCGTGTATTTTTCTTTAGCCAAGAAGAATCTGAAAATGCTTGAGTAAGATCATTTCATATCTTTTCCTCAACATTTATTTGGCGACCATACTAGGGAGATCTTCAATATCTCCCTGGTTAATTTTTATACTCGATTTTCATCTATACATCTATTTTTATGATATTATTTCTTTGACTGTTTTATTTCTTAATGACTGTGCCTATTGCAAGGCAACCCAATATTGAGTCCGATCTTCAAGATCAGACCAACATTGCTTTGAACTTGTTTAACACCATTTTAGACACTGCCAATACTCGTGCTAATATTAACCATTCTTGGGCAGCAATTGAACAAGATATTGGTGCACACGAACGATTGGAAGCTAGACGTAGACAACCTAGAAATCAATGGTGATCTTCTGTTTCTTCAGTTTTGGCTTTTCTTTCATGTCCTTAGATTCTCGTGCTTCTAGAAGAAGAAGAGGCTTATCACCTGAAATCAGTCCTATTGCTGAAATAGGAAGAAGGAACGTTGTGTTATATACCCAACAAAGTGCTATGAGGAGAACCTTGTCTGATTCATCCAATTCGTCTTTCTTTCTCTCATCTATCATCCACAAGATGGCATCTAGTGGTGGCTTTGGTGGTATGGGAGGTGCTTCCTCCTCTCATGATTCCTATTCGTCAGTGATTGGTAGCTTATATAGCCACCATATCCCTGTTCAATCTACCACAAATCCTACCAAAGTCATTAAAACGTATGAGATTTTTCATTTTGAAGAAGATGCCACAACCACTCCATGGCATGTGTCCTATCCCCTTAACTTATCACTTGCTACTCGTCCACTCCCTAAGTTCAAGGAGCATCTTCCTAAGTTATCAGGAAATAACACTGTCACTACAAATGAACACCTAGTGGCATTTTCTAATGCTTGTCATAACATAGGAGCCACTGATAATGACACTTGCCTGTGCTTATTCGTCAATTCCTTTGAAGGAAAGGCTAACGCCGACTTCTTTGAACTTCTTCCTAAGATTCTGTCTACTTGGGAGGAGTTAATCTATTGGTTCAGATCCACTTATGGGCAATCTAAAAGCCCAACCGAGAAGTTAAGGGATTACAATAACGTTACCTACAAGGATGGTGAGACCATCAAGTCATTCAACTTGCGTTTCACCAAGTTATACAATAAAATCCTCGAACTCATCCGCCCTCATAACCAAGCCGCTTTCATGCATTACTACAATGCATTGCCTTCCCCCTACCATCATAGGCTTGAGGAAAACACCATTGATAATCTTGGTTCTGCTCTGCATACTTGTTCAGAGTATGAAGAACAACTTGAAAGAACAAGTCTTCCCCAGGGAGAATCAGTTAGATAGGCGAACATGTCCGCCCTGTTACAGCTAGTACAAGACATGAAAAATTGTATGATAGTGTTTGAGCAAAGAGGGACTGCCTCACTTCTCACCCCTAGAGCTTCATCCTCCTCCACGCCCCCCCTTAGAAATCCAATTGATAACAATTTTCAGCCTAAGGCCATCTTGCCTCGAAGCTGGTGTAACTTCTGCGAAGAACACCATGAGGAAACCACATGTGAGGTAAGGAAGAGTGTTGGAGATAAGATATTTGGTAAATGACCAGAAGTTACTATCGCTGTCCTAGATTTTGCAGAACAAGAAGATGTCATGGTCATTAATACTAGGAACAAGGCTTATGCTCCCAAGGGAAAATTTGACCCTCCCCGCAACTCATCTAGCCCAGGATCATCCTCACCTGCTGCTACTGTTTAGGTTCCTAAAGTCCCTGACAATCAAGGAACAACTTCCCATATCCCCTCTTCCAAATACAATATCTTGAATTAGTTGGCCAACATCAAAGCAGATGCAACCCTTCTAGACATGGTTGCCATCCTTGAACAACAAATGCATTTGAAACAATTCATGGAAGGAAAAGATTTTGTTGTAGCCAATATTTTTGAAGAGGTAAACGAAGAGGACTCTTCTGTAAATAAAGTAGGTGTACATAACTTTAAATATCCTATAAAAAATCCCCCTTTTTATATTTCTGTAAATATTATGGATAAGATTGCCCATTGTTGCCTCATTGATGGTGGTTCGGGCCCAAGTGTGATGTCGAAGATTATTATGGAAGAGATAGGCTTGTCTTGTACAAATGAAAATACCAGAAGCATGATCTCCTATAATAGTCTACAACAAACAACCATAGGAGAGATTAAATATGTGACCTTGGTCTTATGCGTTCATCCTGAAATAAGGACAACCCTCATCATTCAGGTAATTGATATGCCTATAAGAAATTACTCAATTATCTTGGGAAGAGACTGGCAAGCCTTAACATGTGGGTACCTCTCATTCGATGAGACGCACTTATCCGTGCCTTGAAATGGTAAGAACATTATAGTCCTTAGAGAGGGAAGGATTTCACCCTACATAGAGAGTGTTCTTCAATCTAGTATAAACTATATCGAAGAGGACCTAGGAGTGTATTCCATCTTCGCAGAAGAGGGTAATACTCCTTTGGAACAAATCAATTTAGACGATGATTTGTGGCACATACACTTTGATGGTTCACTCTCTAATGAAGGTAATGGGGCTGGAATTATCTTGGTTTACCCAGTAGGAAAAATTCATAAATTATCTTACAGGTTGGAGTTTGCTTGCACAAACAATGTCATTGATTTTGAAGCTTTATTATTAGGCATTGAAAGCACCCTTAATCTTGGTTGTGGTCACCTTTCAGTTTTTGGAGATTATGAGCTTGTTGTGAACTTGATACGTAAGGTATACTCTCCTAGCAACAAATTGATGGAACGATACACCCAAGATGTTTGGGCACTTATCTCAAACCTCTTATCTTTCATTATCACCCATGTTAAGAGGGAGTTGAATTCAATGGCTGATTAGTTAGTTGTCTTTGCAGCTTCTTCCAATAAGCAATCTTTGCCTCATAGGCCTGATTGTTCCTTTCAATCTCTATATCGTTCACATATCCCAGACAATGTAGAATCTTGGCAGGACTTCCCTAATGATGAGAGAATTTGTGCGTTCATTCAAGATGAACCTTTTAAGCCCAAGGAAACGACATCCATAGAAGACGACAAGATTCCTAAGGGCTTGAATCCTCTTGAGAGTTCATATTCATTGAGTGATGTAGGCAATAAAGAGAAAATAAGAGAAGAGGGGTCAAGAAAGAAGGTGGATGAAACCATCTCCTTGAACATTGGGGCACTTGAATTTGCAAAGAATGTTAAAAGGGGTGTCCAATGTTCTGATAAAGAAGAAATGAGGTCTGTCAAGATACTTGGTGGATTTCAAAATGTTTTTGCTTGGTCTTATGAGGATCTTCATGGTTTTGGTCCTAGTCTTATTCAACATACTATGAAACTAGCTAGGCAAAAACAAAGACTTGTTAACTCTACACTTAATGCAACTGTTCAAAGGGAGTTGGGAATTTTCTTAAAGGCTGCGATCATTTTCCCAACCCACTCTGAGTGGGTTTCAAATTGGGTGCCTAAGACCGCTGATCGTATTAGAACCTGCTTTAGTTTTCGCACCTTCAGTGAAGCTATTATGAGAAATCCTTTCCCCCCCTCAATATAGGAATAATTCTGCAACAGGTTGTAGATTCATAGTTGAAGCCCTTACTTGACGAAATTCTGGGTTACAATAAAATCAAGGTAAAAGGGGAAAATGTTCAAAAAACCACTTTTATCACTAATTGTGGTACTATGTCTTATAAATGTCTGCCTTCGGGCCTACCTGATGCAAGTACCACTTTTAAAAGACCTATCCATATATACCTTGATGATCTAATCCTACGCGTTAAAATGTTGATAATTACCTCGGAGTTCCAAGTGTTGATTCCGGGTCCTTTTGAAATTGCTTTTGTCCTGGATACTAACTCTTGCATTCTACGAGATTTACTTAAGCGATTGTTTTCCTACAACACTAACGGTTCTTGCTTGAAACATTGTGAGGGACCAACGTGAAAATATCTAATGCTGTTTGGTTTTTCTGTACACTAGTAGCCTAGTTCTGTTTTCCTTTTTATGCTTTTTATTTTCTTCCTTACAATAGTCCGATTTCTGCTTTCTGTTTTAATTTTTCCTACTGCTTTTACGTCCTGTCATTAATTTCTGCTGTTTGATTTTTGCAAAATTATTTCTGTCATAATTTTATTGCTTGCTATCTTCTAGTTTTATTTGGTAAAATAGGATGATTGGATCAGTTCTGCCACAGTGACACTCCTGCAAATAATTATTAGTCAATAACAATCAAGCTTACACAACTGTTGCGATGTTTCCCCTGAAGCATACTTGAATTTTCTATCTGCTTTCACTGTTGTTTTATAAAGAGAACTGGTTATCTCTCACTTCTTCTTGCCATTTATTCATCCATTGGGATTTTTTAGAGAAAGTCTAAATATTTTCTCCTTGAAGTTAAGAGAAGATTCTGGTTAAATGATTATGCATACAGTGGTAAAAAACCCTCATACTTAACACTTTTCATGAGTTATTCCCAAATTCCCGGTCATTTTTCCATTAAATCCGCTCACTTCTTCCTGTTGCATAATCTTCCTGGTTATATCTCCTTGATATGATGTTCTTGGTCTACGAAACCATGAGTTATGAGTAGTAAATCTGTTGAAAACAAATTTCCCTGTGGATTCGCCAATTTGTTGATGATTAAAATCAAAACGAAGTTTTGCCCACAAAGTGTTGCTAAAGCCTATTATTATAAAAGGTAAATAATACTAGTAGGTGGGCCCCCCTTGTAGATTGGAGATCAGATATGGTTCATATTTGATGTTTGTGCTACTGTTCGACACTACTTACATGGTTGATGAGATCTTGTTTTTATTGGCGATGGATTGGGCTTATTATGTGTTGGTTCTATGTGCGACAAGTAAATGATGAATGAGGCATGTTTTGTTCTAAGCTCTAATTTTATACTATGACCTATGCTATTCATTGATACCATTGCTATCTATTCTTGGGACACCTGCACAACATACATGTTAGTAACAATACATAAAGAGAAGTA
>SNQJ01S0042288.1:37132-50969 GCA_010110895.2 Picea sitchensis | reverse complement strand
TATGGATTGGATTGCATGAGCTTGATATGTGCTGAGCCAAAATCTATTTCATATTTTTAAAGAGTTATCATGTATGGTTATTTAAAAGACTATTTGCTAATCCATCATGCATGCAGGAATGAGTTTTTTCAGCCAAGGTAGCCATGGCCGAGGCAACTGAGGGAGAGGTAACTGGAATAGAGGCCCAAGAAGGCTAAGGTTCTCCATACATTTTGATGCTGACTCACAAGATCTTGGCTAGTTGTTTCAGGATGAAGTTTTCAATTGGATTGGACAAGGAATGGTCCAACCTAGGCCTGAAAGGCCTCATTTCCAAGCTCCACAATCCCCTGGTATTATCGTTCCCCCTCATGTCTCATTGCAACCCGAGGTTCTCGAAATCGACGGATGGCAAGAGATTGTCCACCCGAAAATCTCCCAACATTGTGGATGGCCCAATTTATCCCTACCCTCTCCCCCGCTGATTAACCCCATTATCCAAGATGCCCCTGCCCACTCACCAGTGCAGTCTTCTCATGCTAGAAAAATATTGAAAACCAAGGCCCACCATGCCCTTGACAAAGGAAAAGCCACTGCTTCCCCTTCCTCACCCTCCAATGGCTCTGACAAATCTGTGTCTTCCCGTATGCATTTGAGGGACGATTGTTCCCACGTGATCAATGAGATTAGGCCTAAAGGGTCAGCGCATCCAAGGGAAAATTCAGGAAAATCAAAAGGTGATAGCATCAATCAAGGAAAGATTGCATCGCAGAGTGGGAAATTTGGCTTTTGAGTTTTTATTTTATCTAGTGTCGATGACAATTGACTTCAAGAATTTTTGGACAACATGTTTTATTTTTATATATATGAGTAATATTTTTTGAAAATAATTTCAAATATCATGAGCTAAATTTTCAAATGTGAATATGATGATGGGAGTCACAAGGAGGTGTGTTTTGCTTAACTAACTAGTGATGTTATGATTGTTATGATAAATGGAGTCACAAGGGGTCCCACCTACTAGTTATTATTTATTTATAACCCTTATTATGATTATTACTTTTCCCCCTTAACTAAAAAGTTGGTTGAGTCTTTAGTTAACTTAACTAATAAGGTGGTTCAACTACCTCAACCAATTCTGATTTGCTTAAAGGCAAAAGGAAATGGAGGAACAAGAGGAGGATAGACACAGAAGCATACTAAGGTTTTCTCTTTGAGTTTATGTTGAGATAGTTCAGTTTTCATTCATTCCTTTATTCATCACAAGCCTAATTATCTTTTATGATAACATGGTTGTATTGTAGACAACAACATTCAGGGCTGAATTACATCATTCAGACACTTGTTTTTCAAAGGTGTTGATATATCTTTGATAGTCTGTGTAGACTTGTATGTTTGTGAATTAGTTTTCATGACTGACAAAGGCTATTGTGCAGAGTTGAGTGGGAAACAATCTGTGGCAAGCTGATCCATCTTTTAGAGTTTAGTTTTGGTTTTCTGTCGGAGGTCCTTTTGTATGTTCCATCGAGGATGTATAAGTTTGAATTTGGTCCAAAATTTCTGTATGAGATTTTGTAAAGAAGATGACTCTTTGGTGAATTGGAATGAAATAAAGGATTGCTTTGTGTCTCATATGTCTTGATTATCATCTCGATGTCTTACTTCTATCTTTACTCTTGTTTTTAGCAACTATTATATTCAGAAAATCATATAAAAATGAATTTTCCAGCAAGCTTTTTTATTCATAAAAGACTAGCCTAAGCACTCGTAATTAATACTTGTGACTTAGGATGTTATTTTTGTTGGCTATAAACATAGGGTGATATTCCCGTGTATTTTTCTTTAGCCAAGAAGAATCTGAAAATGCTTGAGTAAGATCATTTCATATCTTTTCCTCAACATTTATTTGGCGACCATACTAGGGAGATCTTCAATATCTCCCTGGTTAATTTTTATACTCGATTTTCATCTATACATCTATTTTTATGATATTATTTCTTTGACTGTTTTATTTCTTAATGACTGTGCCTATTGCAAGGCAACCCAATATTGAGTCCGATCTTCAAGATCAGACCAACATTGCTTTGAACTTGTTTAACACCATTTTAGACACTGCCAATACTCGTGCTAATATTAACCATTCTTGGGCAGCAATTGAACAAGATATTGGTGCACACGAACGATTGGAAGCTAGACGTAGACAACCTAGAAATCAATGGTGATCTTCTGTTTCTTCAGTTTTGGCTTTTCTTTCATGTCCTTAGATTCTCGTGCTTCTAGAAGAAGAAGAGGCTTATCACCTGAAATCAGTCCTATTGCTGAAATAGGAAGAAGGAACGTTGTGTTATATACCCAACAAAGTGCTATGAGGAGAACCTTGTCTGATTCATCCAATTCGTCTTTCTTTCTCTCATCTATCATCCACAAGATGGCATCTAGTGGTGGCTTTGGTGGTATGGGAGGTGCTTCCTCCTCTCATGATTCCTATTCGTCAGTGATTGGTAGCTTATATAGCCACCATATCCCTGTTCAATCTACCACAAATCCTACCAAAGTCATTAAAACGTATGAGATTTTTCATTTTGAAGAAGATGCCACAACCACTCCATGGCATGTGTCCTATCCCCTTAACTTATCACTTGCTACTCGTCCACTCCCTAAGTTCAAGGAGCATCTTCCTAAGTTATCAGGAAATAACACTGTCACTACAAATGAACACCTAGTGGCATTTTCTAATGCTTGTCATAACATAGGAGCCACTGATAATGACACTTGCCTGTGCTTATTCGTCAATTCCTTTGAAGGAAAGGCTAACGCCGACTTCTTTGAACTTCTTCCTAAGATTCTGTCTACTTGGGAGGAGTTAATCTATTGGTTCAGATCCACTTATGGGCAATCTAAAAGCCCAACCGAGAAGTTAAGGGATTACAATAACGTTACCTACAAGGATGGTGAGACCATCAAGTCATTCAACTTGCGTTTCACCAAGTTATACAATAAAATCCTCGAACTCATCCACCCTCATAACCAAGCCGCTTTCATGCATTACTACAATGCATTGCCTTCCCCCTACCATCATAGGCTTGAGGAAAACACCATTGATAATCTTGGTTCTGCTCTGCATACTTGTTCAGAGTATGAAGAACAAATTGAAAGAACAGGTCTTCCCCAGGGAGAATCAGTTAGACAGACGAACATGTCTGCCCTATTACAGCTAGTACAAGACATGAACAATCGTATGATAGTGTTTGAGAAAAGAGGGACTGCCTCACTTCTCACCCCTGGAGCTTCATCCTCCTCCACGCCCCCCCTTAGAAATCCAATTGATAACAATTTTCAGCCTAAGGCCATCTTGCCTCGAAGCTGGTGTAACTTCTGCGAAGAACAGCATGAGGAAACCACATGTGAGGTAAGGAAGAGTGTCGGAGATAAGATCTTTGGTAAATGACCAGAAGTTACTATCGCTGTCCTAGATTTTGCAGAACAAGAAGATGTCATGGTCATCAATACTAGGAACAAGGCTTATGCTCCCAAGGGAAAATTTGACCCTCCCCGCAACTCATCTAGCCCAGGATCATCCTCACCTGCTGCTACTGTTCAGGTTCCTAAAGTCCCTGACAATCAAGGAACAACTTCCCATCTCCCCTCTTCCAAATACAATATCTTGAATTAGTTGGCCAACATCAAAGCAGATGCAACCCTTCTAGACATGGTTGCCATCCTTGAACAACAAATGCATTTGAAACAATTCATGGAAGGAAAATATTTTGTTGTAGCCAATATTTTTGAAGAGGTAAATGAAGAGGACTCTTCTGTAAATAAAGTAGGTGTACATAACTTTAGATATCCTATAAAAAATCCCCCTTTTTATATTTATGTAAATATTATGGATAAGATCGCCCATTGTTACCTCATTGATGGTGGTTCGGGCCCAAGTGTGATGTCGAAGATTATTATGGAAGAGATAGGCTTGTCTTGTACAAATGAAAATGCCAGAAACATGCTCTCCTATAATAGTCTACAACAAACAACCATATGAGAGATTAAAGATGTGACCTTGGTCTTATGCGCTCATCCCGAAATAAGGACAACCCTTATCATTCAGGTAATTGATATGCCTATAAGAAATTACTCAATTATCTTGGGAAGAGACTGGAAAGACTTAACATGTGGGTACCTCTCATTTGATGGGACGCACTTATCCATGCCTCGAAATGGTAAGAACATTATAGTCCTTAGAGAGGGAAGGATTTCACCCTACATAGAGAGTGTTCTTCAATCTAGTATAAACTATATCGAAGAGGACCTAGGAGTGTATTCCATCTTCACAGAAGAGGGTAATACTCCTTTGGAACAAATCAATTTAGACGATGATTTGTGGCACATGGACTTTGATGGTTCACTCTCTAATGAAGGTAATGGGGCTGGCATTATCTTGGTTTACCCGGTAGGAAAAATTCATAAATTATCTTACAGGTTGGAGTTTGCTTGCACAAACAATGTCATTGATTTTGAAGCTTTATTATTAGGCATTGAAAGCGCCCTTAATCTTGGTTGTGGTCACCTTTCAGTTTTTGGAGATTATGAGCTTGTTGTGAACTTGATACGTAAGGTATGCTCTCCTAGCAACAAATTGATGGAACGATACACCCAAGATGTTTGGGCACTTATCTCGAACCTCTTATCTTTCATTATCACCCATGTTAAGAGGGAGTTGAATTCAATGGTTGATTAGTTAGTTGTCTTTGCAGCTTCTTCCAATAAGCAATCTTTGCCTCACAGGCCTGATTGTTCCTTTCAATCTCTATATCGTTCACATATCCCAGAAAATGTAGAATCTTGGCAGGCCTTCCCTAATGATGAGAGAATTTGTGCGTTCATTCAAGATGAACCTTTTAAGCCCAAGGAAACGACATCCATAGAAGACGATAAGATTCCTAAGGGCTTGACTCCTCTTGAGAGTTCATATTCATTGAGTGATGTAGGCAATAAAGAGAAAATAAGAGAAGAGGGGTCAAGAAAGAAGGTGGATGAAACCATCTCCTTGAACATTGGGGCACTTGAATTTGCAAAGAATGTTAAAAGAGGTGTCCATTGTTATGATAAAGAAGAAATGAGGTCTGTCAAGATACTTGGTGGATTTCAAAATGTTTTTGCTTGGTCTTATGAGGATCTTCGTGGTTTTGGTCCTAGTCTTATTCAACATACTATGAAACTAGCTAGGCAAAAACAAAGACTTGTTAACTCTGCAATTAATGCAATTGTTCAAAGGGAGTTGGGAATTTTCTTAAAGGCTGCGATCATTTTCCCAACCCACTCTGAGTGGGTTTCAAATTGGGTGCCTAAGACCGTTGATCGTATTAGAACCTACTTTAGTTTTCGCACCTTCAGTGAAGCTATTATGAGAAATCCTCCCCCCCCCTCAATATAGGAATAATTCTGCAACAGGTTGTAGATTCATAGTTGAAGCCCTTACTTGACGAAATTCTAGGTTACAATAAAATCAAGGTAAAAGGGGAAAATGTTCACAAAACCACTTTTATCACTAATTGTGGTACTATGTCTTATAAATGTCTGCCTTTGGGCCTACCTGATGCAAGTACCACTTTTAAAAGACCGATCCATATCTACCTTGATGATCTAATCCTACACGTTAAAATGTTGATAATTACCTCGGAGTTCCAAGTGTTGATTCTGGGTCCTTTTGAAATTGCTTTTGTCCTGGATACTAACTCTTGCATTCTACGAGATTTACTTAAGCGATTGTTTTCCTACAACACTAACGGTTCTTGCTTGAAACATTGCGAGGGACCAACGTGAAAATATCTAATGCTGTTTGGTTTTTCTGTACACTAGTAGCCTAGTTCTGTTTTCCTTTTTATGCTTTTTATTTTCTTCCTTACAGTAGTCTGATTTCTGCTTTCTGTTTTAATTTTTCCTACTGCTTTTATGTCCTGTCATTAATTTCTGTTGGTTGATTTTTGCAAAATTATTTCTGTCATAATTTTATTGCTTGCTATCTTCTAGTTTTATTTGGTAAAATAGGATGATTGGATCAATTCTGCCACAGTGACACTCCTGCAAATAATTATTAGTCAATAACAATCAAGCTTACACAACTGTTGCGATGTTTCCCCTGAAGCATACTTGAATTTGCTATCTGCTTTCACTGTTGTTTTATAAAGAGCACTGGTTATCTCTCACTTCTTCTTGCCATTTATTCATCCATTGGGATTTTTTAGAGCAAGTCTAAATATTTTCTCCTTGAAGTTAAGAGAAGATTCTGGTTAAATGATTATGCATACAGTGGTGAAAAACCCTCATACTTAACACTTTTCATGAGTTATTCCCAAATTCCCGATCATTTTTCCATTAAATCCGCTCACTTCTTCCTGTTGCATAATCTTCCTGGTTATATCTCCTTGATATGATGTTCTTGGTCTACGAAACCATGAGTTCTGAGTACTAAATCTGTTGAAAACAAATTTCCCTGTGGATTCGCCAATTTGTTGATGATTAAAATCACAACGAAGTTTTGCCCGCAAAGTGTTGCTAAAGCCTATTTTTATAAAAGGTAAATAATACTAGTAGGTGGGGCCCCCTTGTAGATTGGAGATCATATATGGTTCATATTTGATGTTTGTGCTACTGTTCGACACTACTTACATGGTTGATGAGATCTTGTTTTTATTGGCGATGGATTGGGCTTATTATGTGTTGGTTCTATGTGTGACAAGTAAATGATGAATGAGGCATGTTTTGTTCTAAGCTCTAATTTTATACTATGACCTATGCTATTCATTGATACCATTGCTATCTATTCTTGGGACACCTGCACAACATACATGTTAGTAACAATACATAAAGAGAAGTAGGAAAAGGGATCTAACTATTCAAATATACTACACTACATGCATGAAAGATTAAAATGATTATGGTTAAATCATAGCTAGAAAGTCAATGGTTATGCGAATTCATTGATGTATATGGTTAATATGTGTATGGTATATTTTGGAAGGATAGGATGTGGGTGGCGCATTTGAAAAGTGATAGATGCTAATGGTTATGCGATTTGATTGAGTCATATGAAATGGTGATTATGTTATGGCATAAGTTTGGTATGGGCCGTGCTATTGGTTTTAATGGGTGATGGTTTCGATACATGGTTTGATTAATTGTGTTAATGGAAATCCTGCTGGCATGTACTATGGAATTAATGGACTGTGAATGGAGGTGACATGCATTTACTGCACGTTACCCTTACTCCTTCATTGGCCGCCACCCTAATCGGGCTATTGTTCAACTTTGTTGCTGTGGTTATGCTCCGACTTCCTAGTAGAGAGGAACCGCTCGACCAACTCGCGTTTTAAGGTGTTTTGATTACAAGTATGTATTTGTTTTTTCCATCCATGAGTCTTCTCTGGTTATGAAATGGATATTGGCTCGGATGTATTGGTTTTTTCTTTCCTTGAGTTTGGAAACTGTGTGAAATTGTGATTTTCTGGAATGAATTGTTTGTGGATTTCTCAGTGATAATGTCTGAAGTTATAGTGTATTGGGTCGTTCTGAGTATTAGCAGCCATAAAGGCTCTCTTTCATCCTTGTCAGTTTAGTGGAGGGTTCCATTTGGTCTATACTAGACAACTTCCTTCACACATTGTATCACCATACCCAATCTTGGCTCTTATGGGGTTTTAATGAGTTTGAAATGCCCTGTGTGACTGCGCATTATTCACTTGGGTATTGGGGTTACTTCATGCTTCCATTAGTCGCGCAATGGGATATATTGTTTCTTCTCAGCTCATTTTTCATCACAACATTGTATTTGGTTGACTAGGAGAGCCACGAGGGTTATACCCCGCATGTGCTAAGTATCATTGCAAGGCTCAAATGGAGTTTTTCTCCTCTGTTCATAGCTTCTCCTATCCCAAGATTTGTCACCCTATCCACGAAGTGAATTGTGGTATTCTCTGTGTGTATGTCATTGGTCTCAGAGGTTTTTACCATTAAGAAGAGTCGACTCTAGATTTCTTGTGTTAATCCACGGAGAAAACCCTTTCTCCCTCGAGTCCATGTGTTGGTAGAGGAGACCGTTATGGCCTGTCGAGGGTACTATTGGTAGTTATGGATTAGTGGTGCATTGTCAATAGAGTATATTACTGGCTGCTCATTGATTGTGTGACATTGGTGTTGGTTTTGGTATCTGGTTACTGCATTGTTATAATTGGGTGGATAAGCTCAGCATGGTTAATTAAAAATAGTTGTTAAATCAAATACACAGTTGCTTCCTCCTTGTGTTTATTGAATGGATAACCCGACACTGTTTTTAATTGATTAATGCACAATGATGCTTCGCGCTTGATGCATTTGTATGAGTGGCATTCCTAGAGCATGAATTGATGATTACTGCAACTATGTGTTTTTAATGGCCTAATGATCATTGCAATCGAGGTGTTTATGATAGTTCCATCCACTGTATATGTTTGGTTATTTAATTGTGTTATCAAGGATGGGAATGAGTTGTTACACAGTATGGTTTTGGTTGTAGTTTTATTGATTTGAGAAATATTGTTGCTGTCTCCTTCTGTTGGATTGATAGCTCGACACGATGGGTCGAAATAAAAATGTTGTGACTGTGTGTTTTAAAATTGTCAAATTGGAACATTGAAATCATGGCAACTATGGCATGGTTATACATTGTGTTGTTATCAATATTAATTGATTGCGCCATTGGAGGAAGTCATGGGTTTTTGAACATGGCTTGTTGCAATTTGTTCATTTTTTTTTTTAAATCAGGCCTACTGTTGATGCCTCGTTGAATTAGATGGATATCCCAACATTTTGATTGTTTAGAGTCGAAGAAAATTGGGCTTGTACAGTCTCATAAATACACTTGCTTGATTGAGTTGTTTTGTGGTTTCTACAGCGTAGCGTGGGTTGGAGTGGTAATTGTTGTCTGTGTGTTTAAATGGAAAGTCAAGATCTTCCAGGTTGAATACGAATTGTGGTGTCAGCTGTCCACTCTGTATGTTAAATGAATGTCATGCATTTTAAACAGTGACAAGCACGAGTGCTGTGACGATATAACTGCATTGCAATTTAATTATTGAAAGAATTGAAAGACATAATCAAGCATGATATTGATGTCTGCATTGGATGAGCAAAGTGGAGGTAATTGACTGTGTATTCATTTGAGAATTGCTTATGGATAAATGAGAAAAAACATAGCTCCCCTACAAATTGTTGTATGCATGCTGTTTTGGTTGACGACATTGTGTTAAATATTGATTTCAAACAATGAACAAGTTAATGCCCATAATTGTGTGAACTATACACAGTGGTTATTAATTGGGTCACAATGGTCATATGGTTGGTGTATTTCCTTTTACAAAATGGTTATTTGGATTACTTAATTAATTTTATGAACAATACCCACTCTCTTTCCACACCATTATTTCGATTTTTGCTAATTACAACCCCGTCGCCTTCCCACATTCATTTTTTTCACTCACTGTTCTAAGATTGATTACATTCAAGAATAATTTTGTATTGAAGTAGTTGGAAGTAGAAGTGTCTTGGTTGGATTATAATGATGTTTGCTTTGGTTTGCATTACAGTTGATTTTTGTTGTCTTTGAGAAGTAATCATGTTCCTTTCCCCCTCATCATATCATGTTTCACTCAACACAAACCCCTCACATATCCCAGGACCCTTTGTTCACCCCCTGCTCATTGACAATAGTTAAACAATTTTTATGGATTGCATTGCATGAGCTTGATATGTGCTGAGCCAAAATCTATTTCATATTTTTAAAGAGTTATCATGTATGGTTATTTAAAAGACTATTTTCTAATCCATCATGCATGTAGGAATGAGTTTTTTCAGTCGAGGTAGCCATGGTCAAGCCAACCGAGGGAGAGGTAACTGGAACAGAGGCCCAAGAAGGCCAAGGTTCTCCATACATTTTGATGCTGACTCACAAGAGCTTGGCCAGTTGTTTCAGGCCGGATTTTTCAATTGGATTGAGCAAGGAATGGTCCAACCTAGGCCTGAAAGGCCTCCTTTCCAAGCTCCACAAGCCCCTAGTATTCCCGTGCTCCCTCATGTCTCATTGCAACCCGAGGTTCCTGAAAATGACAGATGGCAAGAGATTTTCCACCCGATAGTCTCCCAACATCGTGGCTGGCCCAATTTATCCCTACCTGTTCCCCTGCCGATTAACCCCATTATCCAAGCTGCCCCTTCCCACTCACCAGTGAAATCCTTTCATGCTAGCAAAATATTGAAAACCGAGGCCCACCATGCCCTTGACAAAGGAAAAGCCATTGTTTCCCCTTCCTCACCCTCCAATGGCTCTGACAAATCCGTGTCTTCTCAGATGCATTTGAGGGATGATTGTTCCCATGTGATCAACGAGATTAGGCCTAAAGGCTCAGTGAAACCAAAGGAAAATTCAGGAAAATCGAAAGGTGACAATAACAATCAAGGAAAGATTGCATTGTAGAGTGGGAAATATGGCTTTTGAGTTTTTATTTTATCTAGTGTCGATGAAAGTTGACTTCAGGAATATTTGGACAACATGTTTTATTTTTGGATATATGAGTAATATTTTTTGAAAATAATTTCAAATATCATGAGCTAAATTTTCAAATGTGAATATGATGATGGGAGTCAGAAGGAGGTATGTTTTTCTTAACTAACTAGTTATGTTATGATTGTTATGATAAAGGGAGTCACAAGGGGTCCCACCTACTAGTTATTATTTATTTATAATCCTTATTATGATTATTACTTTTCCCCCTTAACTAAAAAATTGGTTGAGTCTTTAGTTAACTTAACTAATAAGGTGGTTAAACTACCTCAACCAATTCTGATTTGCTTAAAGGCAAAAGGAAAGGGAGGAACAAGAGGAGGATAGAAACATAAGTATACTTAGGTTTTCTCTTTGAGTTTATGTTGAGATAGTTTAGTTTTCATTCATTCCTTTATTCATCACAAGCCCAATTCTCTTTTATGATAGCAGGGTCTTACTGTAGACAACAACATTCAGGGTTGAATTACATCATTCAGACACTTTTTTTTCAGAGGTGTTGATCTATCTTTGATAGTCTATGTAGACTTGTCTGTTTTTTAATTAGTTTTCATGATTGACAAAGGCTATTGCACAGAGTCGAGTGGGAAACAATATGTGGCAAGCTGATCCAACTTTTAGAGTTCAATTTTTGTTTTCTGTCGGAGGTCCTTTTGTATGTTCCATCGGGGATGTCTAAGTTTGACTTTGGTCCAAAATTTTTGTATGGGATTTTGTAAAGAAGATGACTCTTTGGTGAATTGGAATGAAATAAATGATTTCTTTATGTCTCATCTGTCTCGATTATCATCTTGGAGTCTTACTTCTATCTTTACACTTGTTTTCAGAAACTATTATATTCAAAAAATCATATAAAAATGAATTTTCCAGCAATCGTTTTTACTCATAAAAGACTAGCCTAAGCACTCGTAATTAATACTTGTGAGTTAGGATGTTATTTTTGTTGACTATAAACATAGGGTGATATTCCCGTCTATTTTTCTTTAGCCAAGCAGAATCTGAAAATTCTTGAGTAAGATCATTTCATATCTTTTCCTCAACATCCCTCATGTTTTTTATTTCCTGGTATATAGCGGTTTTTGAAAACTTTCTCTCTACCATATGGTTTAAATATTCCAAGAAACAATAATTTCCACTTGTGGTAAGAGGTCAATAGATTGGGGGAAGAATAAAAACCCTTTATGAATATTTAATGGTAGACATATTTACAACATGGACCCTTAGGAATAAAATCGAGAACACAACTTTTATGCTTCCTAAAACCCCTCTCAGGTCTAGTCTAAACCCCTCTCTTCTCTCTTGAGAATTACAATATATAGTATTTTACATTGAAAAAGACTTATCCATAATGTAGGGGATCAAAAATCCCTCTAAGAACCAACATACATCAAATGAATGCATGAATAAAGATAAAGTATTGAGGTAGTGCCCATTTACAAAGTGCCAAAGGGAGACTCCATGAGTCATGTTAGCTATTAGTGGTAAATGATGGAAATTTGACCTAACTCTATGCAACAAAAAGATAACACTCGACTGCTATACTTGTCAAAAAGCAACGACTAAGTGTCAAGGTCCAGGTTTAGATATGAAGCCAAATGTCGAAGGATTTGAATTTTCATCGCATCATCTCCCGATTTGAGGCCGAGGGAAAATATTTGCACATCTGTTTGACAGAGAAATCACAATGTTTTCTTTCTACTAATAGTCTAGAATGTGAAAATATTTGTCAAGGATTGATAAGGGTTTTAATGTATGGTGATGATGACACTTTTTGTTTCTTTACTCATAGTGATGATGGTTTTTTTAAAGAGGAGAAGGTGGTAGATCGAGTAGATCTCTTGAAATGGAAATCTTGGTCATGGCATTTATATATATTGTTATCTGCAATTTTTATATGTTTGATTTGTGCGATCCTTCCCAACATAGAATTTTTCTTGTTTGAATCCATAATAACAAAAGTCGATTGAAAATTTTAATAGAGCTTTGGTGGGTTCAAGTGGATAATCAAATATTAATGGTGTATCAATTTGGAAAATGGGTGAAAATATCTGGAATGCATCTTTTCCTGGAGATATTGTATCTATATGATAGGTGACAGAGCATTCAAAAATCAAAGATGATATGGCAGAGTATTTTTTGGCATAACATCAACATGATAATTGGTTAATCCTAGCTTTTCAGGTTCGAAGAATACAAGTGGAATATTTTTTACAGATTTTAGGTCATCCAAATTATCAGTCAAAAATAAGTGGCAGAAGGATTGGAGACACAAATGGTAGAAGATCATTCAACAATTGAATTGATTTCATTTCCATATTCAAAGGGTTTACAGTAAACAAGTGACAAGGATCAGTTAACAATAGATTCCAACAACCTTCAAACATTCATGACATATTGCAACCATATGTAGATTTATTTTATTTTTATGATTTTTTATGGATTTTGTTTTCCAGTAAGATAGTGATAGCTAGCAATTTGTAATTTCTATATATTCTCAAGTTTGTAATGTATTAGGGGTTCGAGTGGGAAAATAAAATACTTCTTTATTATGTAGTTTTTTTCTATGTTAATTGAAGTGCATCAATCAAAAGTACATATCTCTTCTTTCATAGATTCATGTGTCAATTCTATTTGGTTTTGTGATCTTCTTATTTGTATGTATTTCCTTCTCAATATTTCTATTTAAATGTGTTAAATTTGGCAGCATCGACAATCATTCTCTAATGAGAGGCCATATGGGCCACCCTGAGGCTAGCCAGGGAGATTTGGAGAATCAACTAGTCTTGTGAGGTATTGACAAAAGCCAGGGGGAACGTACAACCTCTGTGAGTCAAACCAAAAGTCAGGACGAACAAGATTCTATGTGAGTCTAATGCACAAGTCAGGGGGAACATATAACCTCTGTGAGCATAGAAAGTCTAGTGCAAAAGTCAGGGGGAACGTACAACCTCTGTGAGCATAGATAGACTAGTGCAAAAGTCAGGGGGAACATACAAACTCTGTGAGCCTAGTCAAACCTTGTGATCCATGAGCAAAATTCAAGGTATCTAGCAAAAGTCAGGTTGAATGTAAAATTCCTATGAGCTAGAAACAAACGATATTCCTAATATTGAAAATGATGTAATTGTATTGATCTAGTGCGTTGGCACATGTAAACATTATCCACCATGAAGAGAATTTCGAATTGCCTTGTCAAGAGTTGTAACTAAAGCTTGAGTCTAGTTCTATGTTAGAACTAAAGTGTAATGTTGAGTTGCAACTAAAGTC
>SNQJ01S0042287.1:121905-134364 GCA_010110895.2 Picea sitchensis | reverse complement strand
AGGTTTATCACAGACCCAAGATAAACTTGATCTATCAAGACCGAGCCAAACCCTCAACAACAAAGGCATCCCTCTGAAGCCAAAAACGAGCTCTGATACCACATGTAAGTTTTAAACCTATGAAGTAAAGCAATGCATATAGATTCTTAAGCAAAACATAATTTAATCAATGGCTCATACACACCGGAAACCCTCAATCGGGAAAACCTTTCTTATATTCATTATATCGAATTTCACTATTCACCATACAATATATAAAATGTTTTTAGGTATTCCGTAGATACAAAAACCCTAATCCCTTAATCTGAGATTAATTTAGTAAACCGCTAAAAATAGCAAAAACCGCCCGAAAACATTTTTTGGGGCACTGCCCCGGGCTACCGGTTGGTGTCGAATGTTGCACGTAACCAAGGGGGGGCATACCTGCCCCCCCCCTGGGACCCTCCTAGGAAAGTACCTAGTGCACACGACACAAAGAGAACTACTACGAGGGATCGTCAGACGCAGTTGTCGAATCTAACGCGCCCACACACACATATGCAAAGAATATAACACATACCCAACAGAACATGCATGTGGGGAATGAGAGTCCATGAGTAGTGGGCGTAAGAAGGCTCCTGGAGAGAATCCTTCCRGTTTCTCTGTGCAATTTTCCTGTAAGCTCAGCCTAGTCTAGGTTTCCCTTGCCCGGGGTGGAGCTTAGTCCCAGCTCAGGGGTGACCCACTATTGAGCATGATGAGCAGTGTGGTCTAAGGCTGGGAGGTTCGTGGAAGGTCTGCACGTAGTTGGTGGAGTTACTATAGTTTCAAAGATAAGTATCATTATGTGTTTAATTTCAGTTAAAATGCATGTTTGTGATGCTTGTAATATTATCATGTATTTCGTTGCATGAATTAATTGTTGTTAATTCTATTTAAGTCTGTATGATGGCAGTAATTCTATGTTAAATGTGTTAATTTTATTTAATGCATATTATATGTATGTGAATGTTCTGCGTAGTAGTGTTTCCCGACAGTGGGGTTGATGGTCGGGGATGTTACAATATGGTATCAGAGCCCATGGTTTCAACGTTGAGCTTGGATGGGCCGGATAAGTGGTCTTTGGACCCAAGGTTTCAGGTGGAAATGGTTTTCGGATGGAACTGATTTCGAACCTTAGAATGTTTCTGAGTGCCAAGGGGTTACTTGGCCATGTTACGAAGTTCAGGAGGAGTAGCGGTAGAATAAAACTGAAGCCGGCGTGGTATTTGACTACGTAGAGAGAGAAATCAACACTTGGGGTGTTGGAGTTGTAGGATCTGTTTGGGAAAAAGGAAAGTCCTTTACGACCGTCAGATCCAGAAAAGTTGCAGGAGGGTTACCCTGGAAGCCTTTCATAGTTCGGCAGTCGAGAGAAGTGGAATGGGCTGAGGCATAAAATTCTGAAGGAGATCTACACCATAGATTGTAGGAAAAGAGCCTGATCATTAGATCTGTGTCCAGGAAGGCAAAGGAAAATCACTTTGGAGGATTTCTAGTGTGGAGTGTAACAAACTCTCGAAGTCCCGAAGTAGATCACAACCGTATGTTACGAAGAACACACGTCAAGAGATCATGCACTTCGGGTGGAAGTACTTCATGAGGAGGCAAGGTTTGTGAGTTTGAAACTCCTAAAGACCAAAGTGTCGAAGTCGCTCATAGTCGTTGATCGTGAACTCTGGGGGAAAGCACTCCGGGGAAAGCACTCCGGGCAAAAGCAAGCATAGAGGAGTTGAAACTCCTGAAGCCCGAAGAGCCGAAGTGGTGAGTCACGATGACATCACTTGGAAATGAAGTGGACACATAGGATGTGTGCCACGTGTCAGTGGGTTTATAACCCATGGAATATTGAGATGGAATTTGTAACATGATGAGTGTCACCGATTTGAATGGGCCACATATCAGTCACTAGTATTCCGCTATGTAGCATCCTGTGTGAGCAGGGTTAGTGGGGCCCGAGGTTAAGTAACGTAGTTAAAGGTCGGAGGACCCATAGTGGCGTTGATCACAATACATCGAGATCAACGGCCATGAGACATTGCGTTGACCCAAGTTGCACGAAAGCTAATTCTCCAAGGTGGTCTCGCAATCCAAACTGTGGTTTCACTGAGGGGTTATGTGTTAGCATCAGGAGAATTGCGAGATGAAAGGCGGGTTACTCCAAACCACCATTGCATTCCCCCGCAATTGGGAAAACTTTAAGTGTTGTAACGTAAGAACCTCACCTGAGGTGACGTGGAAGTGTTCGGAGATTAATGGTTCGGGGTGTGCGGATGTGAAATCTTCCGAAGTCCCAAAGTCCCAGAACTCAGACACCTGAGGTTCCACAGTGAGTGTCAGTCATGGGATGTTGGGTAAACATGGACCATTTATCCAACCTACTGCACGAGTTTGGTAACTTGAAACTCCGAGTGACTGTTGTGTTATGCTTGGAAATCTTCTGAAGCTGAAGGTCGAAGGCCTGAGTGTGCGCTTATTGACATAGCGCTTGGTCACGACCCATGGTCGCATGGGTTGGGGAACTGAGAGAAAGGATCTAGTGCCCGAAAAATTAGCAGAGTAGAGCTTCGAAAGAATAAATATGTGGGGATTCTTGATTGAACGAGAATCACAGAGAATGAAAATTGAACGTTTTCTTGAATCATATTTGTTTATGAATGTTGTGGGATTTGTTAAGGAATGATGACCTGAAAAATTTTGGTTGTCTGCACATTGTGTTGCAGAAGTTTAACGAGTGCCAAAACCGAATAGAGTTGCCACTAAGTGCAAATAAATGGAGGAGACACATAATGCTTCCATTTCAAAGAATGAAGCTAAAGGGATGGATGTTTATTTGGGAGTTGAAAGGTCGAACTCCAATAGGCATGGAGAAGAGATAGATAAGGAAGGGAATATGATGAAAATCATTGAACGATTGCAGAAGATGCCCAAACTCACCGAGCAGATAGAAGAAAGCTCATGAAATCTAAGGAACAGCAGGGAGAATTCAACTTAAAGTTGATGAAGAGTCTGGAGAGAATAGAAAATAAGTTGGACAAGGAGAGAGACTCGAGAAAAACATGGAGTCACCAAACTTCTAAAGAAAGAATATCAAGGAGTGTTGGTAGACACCATCATCACTCCCAAGGTCGCTCCAAGGGGAGGGCGCATGGTAGTTCAAGCCCATATCCTACCAGAAAGAACAGGAGATCTGGAGTGGATGAACTAAAGAGAGAAATGAACAAGATTAAGCCTCCTACATTTGATGGAGAACAGAAGAAGGAGGAAGATGTTGAAACATGGTTGCTTGGCATGATGAAATATTTCCAACTGCATAATTATTCCTCTCATGCAGAAGGAAGAATTGTGATGTATCAACTGAAAGGAAAAGCATCCATGTGGTGGGATCAACTTGTGCAGGTGAAGCACATAAGAGAGAAAGATATCACTTGGAAAGAATTCAAGAGGTATTTCGAGAAGAAATACTTGACTAAAATATATTATGACAGAAAGATGAAAAAGTTCTTTGAACTCAAGCTGGGAAACATGACCATTGATGAATACGAACGAAGGTTTTTGGAATTACTGAAGTATGTTCCATTAATCAAGGATGAGACTGTCAAGATTCAAAGGTATTTGAGTGGATTGGCACCTTCCATTGGGGACAATATTCATTATGATGACCCTAAGACTATGAAAGAAATGATAAGAAGAGAAAAATTCCTATATGAGAAGCAAAGAGAAAAGCCTACTTTTCGGAAGGCTTGGGATGACCAGAAGAAGTTCAAGAAAGAGCAGAGGCAGAAACCTCCCTTTTTCAGAAACAGTCCTCAAGTACATCCATTGTTTAAAGAGCCAAGAATGGTTGATGTAGGGAGACAAAGGCCAAGGCAGACTCCCATTCAGTGTTGGGGATGTCAGGGAAACCATAAGTACAGAGATTGTCCCCATAAAAATGGCAAAGTGAGAGTTGTCCATAATGTTCAGCAAGATGAAACAGTTAGTGCAGCTAGCTACAAGAACCAAGAGAAAAGTCACTAAGTTAGTTAAGTCTTGTCCAGTGGACTTGAATGGACTAAGCACAAAGGTTGAATTGAATGTTCTACCTTTAGGTTCTTGTGACTGTCTAATTGGGATGGACTGGTTTGACCAGCACCATGCTATCTTGGACTATCCTAACAAGGCATTCACTTGCCTAGATGAGGAAGGAAATCGGAAAATAGTCCTAGGAATTCCCAGAGTTGTTGCTATCATAGAAATCTCAACAATACAGCTGAAGAAGTGCTACAGGAAAGGATGCCAATTATTTGCATCCCATGTGGAGGAAAAACCTAAGGATAAGCTGTCAATTATTGGATATCATGCGGTACTAAAGGAGTTTGAAGATTTATTTCAAGAGGTACCCGGACTACCCCCGAAGAGAGATATTGATTTCTCTGTAAACCTAATGCCTGGAGCAACTCCAGTGTAAAAAAATCCTTACAAAATGAGTACACCAAAGTTGAAAGAACTGCAATTGAAGCTTGAAGAGCTTCTGAAGAAGGGGTATATATTCCCAAGTGTGTCACCTTGGCATGCCTCGGTCCTGTTTGTGAAGAAGAAGGATGGGACGTTGAGATTTTGCATCGATTTTAGACAATTGAACAAAGTAATTGTAAAGAACAAATATCCTCTACCGAGGATTGATGACCTCTTCAATTAGTTGAAGGATGCGAAGATATTTTCAAAGATAGACCTCGGGTCGGGATATCACTGGGTAAGGATAAAGGATGAAGACATCAGCAAGACCACCTTTAGAACAAGGTATGGTCATTACGAGTTCACAATGGTGTCGTTTGGACTGTCGAACGCACCCGTTGTTTTATGTGCCTGATGAATGGTGTCTTCATAAACTATCTAGACAAGTTTGTCATAGTCTTCTTGGATGACATTCTGGTGTATTCCAAGTCAGAGGAAGAGCATGAACAACATTTGAGGATGGTGTTGCAAGTGCTAAGAGATCATCAACTGTATGCCAAGTTGATAAAATGCTTGTTTTATCAAAAACAGATCCATTACTTGGGGCATATTATTTCAGAGGATGGGATAGTTGTATACCCTGAGAATATTGAGGCCATCAGTGAATGGTCAGTGCCAAAGAATGTTATAGAAGTCAAATCCTTTATGGTTCTAGCTGGTTATTACAGAATTTTTATCGCAGGGTTCTCAATGATAGCTTACCCTATCACTTCCTTACAAAGGAAGGAGAAGAAGTTGCAGTGGACAGAGGATTGTAAGAGAATCTTCCAGCAATTGAAGAAAATGTTAACCAGTGCTCCAATCCAAAGGATTGCAGACCCAAATGAACATTTTGTGGTGCGCACAGATGCATGCAAAGAAGGACTGGGAGGAGTCCTCAGTCAGAATGGATTTGTAATTTGTTATGAATCTAGAAAGTTGAAAGAGCATGAAAGGAACTATGTAACTCATGATTTGGAGTTGGCAGACATAGTGCACGCTCTAAAGAAATGGAGGCATTATCTCATGGAAAGGATATTTGAATTGAGGATAGACCATAACAGTTTGAATTATTTGTTTGAAAATCCAACCTTGAACAATAGACTGAGTAGGTGGTTGGAGTTTCTCTGTGACTACGATTTTGATGTCAAGCATATCAAAGGGAAGGAGAATAAAGTGGTTGATGCACTCAGCAGGAGAGTACATGAATTACATGTTACATCCATTAGCATGTACTAAACTGATATTAAAAGAAGAATTTTGGAAGCTGCAAATGCAGATTTGTAGTACAAGGATTTGGTAGCAAAACTATAGCAAGGTGAGATGCCACAGAAAGTGGAAAATTATAAATTGGAAACTGACGGAGCACTTATGTACAAGAAAATAATTTATGTAACTAATGTCCAAGACTTAAAACTTATGATTTTGAATGAAATGCATAATGTGCCTTATGCTAGGCACCCTGGATGTCAGAAAATTGTGGTAGCAGTCAAGAGCCATTACTTTTGGCCAGGTATGAAGAAATAGATTGTTGAATACATCACTAGATGTATGGAGTGTCGGAAGGTTAAATTTGAGCATAGGCACCCAGCAGGGTTACTGCATCCTTTACCCATTCCTAAGTGGAAGTGGGAAGTAGTCACAATGGATTTCATCATAGAATTGCCCAGGACAGGAAAGCAACATGATTCAATCATGGTGGTGGTGGACAAGGTTACGAAAGTTGCACATTTTATTCCGCTAAAGACTACTCACAAGCCAGCTAACGTTGTTGATATTTTTATGAGGGAAATAGCACGATTGCACGGTATTCTCAAGACAATTGTGTCTGAAAGGGAATTGAAATTTACCTCCAAGTTTTGGAAGGGGTTGTTCAAAGGATTCAGAACGAATCTGAACTTCATCATTGCTTATCATTCTAAGTCAGATGGATAGACAGAGAGGGTGAACAGAGTAATAGAAGACACGCTAAGGATGTATGTGATGGACAAACCATCTAAATGGGAAGACTACCTACACTTGGTATAATTTGCCTACAATAATGGGTATCAAACATCGTTGAAGATGAGCCCATTTGAAGCACTTTATGGAAGAAAGTAAAATACTCCAGTAAGCTGGGATAATTCAGTTGATAGAGCAGTGGTTGGGCCAGAGTTGATCAAGGAAATGGAAGAACAAATGCTAAAAATTAAGCAGAATTTGAAGGCTCCCCAAGATAGGAAGAAGAGTTATGCTGATAAAAACAGAACCCATAGAGAGTTTAAAGTGGGAGACCATGTTTTCCTGAAAGTGAAAGCCAACAGAAGTTCCCTGAAGCTGGAAAATTGTTCCAAGTTGGAAGCCAGATTTTGTGGGCCATTCGAAATCCTAGAAAGGATTGGGCCAGTTGCATATATGCTTGCATTACCTGCATCCATGATTGTACATAATGTGTTTCATGTTTCATTGCTTAAGAAATATATACCTGATGTTAATCATCTAATCGATTCGAATGTGATTCAAGTGGAGCAAGATGGTGTGATGTAAGTGCATCATGTACGCATATTGGACTGGAAAATCAAACAGCTCTGGAATCGAGCCATAGGGATTATACAGGTCTAGTGGACCTGGTACGATCCTGAGGATGCGACATGGGAGCATGAAGATGCTATGCGGGCATAATACCCGCATCTTTTTGAAGATTTTGAAAATCTTGTTGATGTTGTGTAAAGAGTTGCACTGAGGAGAGTGAAATAATAAGGGGAGGGGATTGTAATACCCCAAGGATGTGCCCCAGTCATATTATGAATTGTAATCATGTTTATGAATTGTAATCATGTTTTGTAGGCTGGTGAGCTGAGTATTGATAAGTTGGTGGGCTTATGTGTTTATTAGGCCAGAGAGCCTAAGTGTCATAGGCTAGGAGCTTGTTTTTGTATATGTAATTATGCAGAACATTAATAAAGATTAAACATCACTACGTGCAGACCGACCATGAAGAAAGAGTGATGGGGGACTAACATTCCACGAGGTGGGAAAAGGAAAGGGGGTTGAAAGGTTGGAAAGAGGGGTTAAGCTTAGGGGCTTAAGTCCTTGGGAATAATAATTTATTATTATTCCAAAGTGGCCTGAATGGTATAACTTTATCCTAAATTCCTAGAAAAGGGAACGTGTACTTGATTGGGTGCATGCAGCTTCATGGGAGACATGTGTCATCCCAGGCACATGCAATTTAACCCAAGAATTGAGTCATGATGGGGGTTCATCCTCCATTCTTGCGTCTGTTGTCTGAACCATGTGGCCTCTGCTTCTGATCTCTGCATACTTCATGCAACTCTGAAACCCGAAACCGTGAGGCCAACCTGTGATGTTTTCCTGAGAGGCTGACACATCCTCTGTATGAACCGTTGAGTTTGTGTTTGACCTCTGCGTGGATTCCTTGTCACACACCCTGAAACCAGTGCTAAACCCATGGATTGAGCCGTGTCACCTGTGTATCATGTGAGCCCAGCCTATCCACGCTTGCAGAGCCAAGTCTGTACCCGAACTGTCCTTGGGTTGTTGCCTTATGTTTTTCTTGAGTGAAATTGTGTTGTTTTTATCCTCACCTTGCGGGAATTGGGATGAAATTGGTTGAAGAAGCGGGTTTTCAGGCCCGTGGTTGAAGAGGTAGGTTTCCAGGCCTATGAGTAGCTATCTCCATGTGAGAGAGTCTATTGGGAAGTGGTTTTCTCCCAGAGAGAGTCCATCACCATCTACGGAGCTCTAATAATTCCTTATCTGATCTGTTGACGAGACCCAGAGAGGGAGGTGAAGCACCGATGGATTGTGCTTGTGAATTTTTATACTCTGGGGTGAAACATGCATGTGGGGAATGAGAGTTTGTGAGTGGTGGGCATAAGAAGCCTCACAGAGAGAATCCTTCTGGTTTCTCTGTGCATTTTTCCTGTAACCTCAGCCTAGTCTAGGATTCCCTTGTCCGGGGAGGATATTAGTCCCATCTCGTGGGTGACCCATTGTTGAGCATGATGAGCACTGTGGTCTAAGGCTAGGAGGTTCGTGGAAGTTCTGCACATAGTTGGTGGAGTTACTATAGTTTCAAATATAAGTATCACTATGTGTTTAATTTCAGTTAAAATGCATGTTTCTGATGCTTGTAATATTATCTTGTATTTTGTTGCATGAATTAATTGTTGTTAATTCTATTTAAGTATGTATGATGGCAGTTATTCTATGTTAAATGTGTTAATTTTATTTAATGCATATTATATGTATGTGGATATTCTGCGTAGTAGTGTTGCTCGAAAGTGGGGTTGATGGCCGGGGACATTACAATATGGTATCAGAGCCCATGGTTTCAACGTTGAGCTTGGATGGGCCAGATAAGTGGTCTTTGGACCCAAGGGTTCAAGTGGAAATGTTGTTCTCCACTATTTTTGCCCATGTCATCCACTACTTCTACCTGTTGAACATTGTGGACAGTTCTCACTTTGTCATTCCCGTGGGGGAAATCTCTATACCTATGATTTCCTTTACATCCCCAACATTCCATAGGTGGTTTTCTTGGCATTTTCCCACCTACTTCATCCTTCCTGAGCTATCTAAAACCCGATTGTCCTTGAGGGATATTCCTGAAAAATGGTGGTTTGTTTCCCTTTTTTCTCTGCTCCCTCTTAAAATTCTTCTTATCATCCCAAGCTTTTTGGAAAGTAGGCTTTTCTTTTTGCTGATCATACAAGCATTTTTCTCTCCTTATCATTTCTTCTATAGTCTTAGGGTCAGGGTCATCATACTAKATCTTCTCACTGATGGAAGGTGGCAGTCCATTTAGATACCTTTGAATTTTGACAGTCTCGTCCTTGATGAAAGGAACATACTTTAACAATTCCAAAAACCTTYGTTCATATTCATCAATGGTCATGCTGCCCAACTTGAATTCAAAGAACTCTTTCATCTTTCTGTTGTAGTATCTCTTAGTTAAGTACTTCTTTTCAAAATGCCTCTTGAACTCCCTCCAAGTAACATTCTTCTCTCGGACATGTTGTACTTGCATAAGATGCTCCCACCATATGGATGCCTTTCCTTTAAGTTGGTAAATGGAAATTCTTCCCTTTGCATGAGAAGAATAGTTCTGTAGTTGAAAATATTTCCTCATGCCCAGCAACCAAGTCTCGGTATCTTCATCTTTCTTGTGTTCTCCGTCAAAAGTAGGAGGTTTAATATTGTTCATTTCACCCTTCAGTTCCTCCACTCCAGATCTCCTATGCTTTGTGGTAGGATATGGGCTTGAACTACTATGTGCCTCCTTATTGGAATGTTTTGGGGAGTGATGATGATTCCTGCTAATGCTTCTTGATCTTTTTTTCCTCTCAGGGTTCTTGCAACTACCTATTTTTCTTGAGTCACTCTCCTTATCCAACTTCTTTTCGATTCTTTCCAGACTCTGCATCAACTTTAAGTTGAATTTTGCTTGTTGATCCTTGGCTTTCATGAGATTTCTTTTATTATCTTGGTGGGCCTGGGCATATTTCTGCAATCGTTCAATGATTTTCATCATATGCCCTTCCTTGTCCATCTCTCCTCCATGCCCATTGGAGTTCAATTCTTCCACTTGTAAATGGACATCCATTCCTTTTACTTCATTCTCTGAATTGGAAGCATTCCATTCCTCCTCCATTTCTCTGCACTAAGTGGAAATTCGTTGCGGTCCTGACACTCGTTGAACTCTGCAAACACAATGTGCAGTCAACCCGAATTTGTCAGGCCATCAGTCCTTAACAATTCCCACAACATTCATAAACCAATCTGATTTAAGAAAAATGTTCAAATTTCATTTCATTTTCGATATTTTCTCTTCTCTGTAACAATTTTCGGGCACTAGCCCCTTCCTCTCAGTCCCCAACCCATGTGATCACGGTTCGTGACCAAGCGCTAAGTCAAAAGGTGCTTACTCGGGCCTTCGACTTCGTAAATTTTCAAAGCACAACACAACAATCTCTCGGAGTTCTGAGTTACCAAACTCACGAAGTAGAGTGGATCAATAGTCCACGTCTACCCAACATATAACGACTAACACTCACTATGGAACCTCAAGTGTCTGAGTTCCGGGATTTTGGGTCTTCGGGACTTCGGAGCTTCAGAGGATCTTGCATCCGCACATCCAAACTGTTAATCCTCGAACATTCACAATCACCTTTGGTGATGTCATTACATTGCATCACTTAATGTTTTCCAATTGCGGGGCCATGGAATGGTGGTTTGGAGTAACCCGCCTTTCATCCCGCAATTCTTCTGACACTGAAATGTAACCCTTTGGTGAAACCACGATTTGGATTGCGGGATTTCCTTGGAGAATTAATTTCTATGCAACTTGGGTCCCCGCAATGCCTTCTGGCCGTTGATCTTGATGTATCGTGATCAACACCACTTTGGGTCCTCCAACCTTTAACTATGTTACCTAACCCTGAATCCACTAACCCTGCTTATACAGGATGCCACATGGCAGAATACTAGCGGTTGATATGTGGCCCATTCAGATGGGTGACACGCACCATGTTCCAAATGTCATTTCAATATTCCACGAGTTCAAAACCCAATGACATGTGGGACACGTCCTATGTGTCCATGTCACCTATAGGTGACGTCCTCATGACCCACCACTTCGGTTCTTCGAAGCTTCAGACTTTGGGAATTNTCCAACCTTTAACTATGTTACCTAACCCTGAATCCACTAACCCTGCTTATACAGGATGCCACATGGCAGAATACTAGCGGTTGATATGTGGCCCATTCAGATGGGTGACACGCACCATGTTCCAAATGTCATTTCAATATTCCACGAGTTCAAAACCCAATGACATGTGGGACACATCCTATGTGTCCATGTCACCTATAGGTGACGTCCTCATGACCCACCACTTTGGTTCTTCGAAGCTTCAGACTTTGGGAATTTCAACTCCTCTACGCTCGCTTTTGTCGAGAGAGCTTTCCCCCAGATTTCACGATCTGATGCATGTCCTCCTTCACAATCAATGGCTATGAGTGACTTCGACACTTCGAGCTTCGAGAGTTTCAAACTCACATCACTTGCCTCCTCACGAAGTAATTCCACCTGAAGTACACGATATCTTGACGCGTTTCCTTCGCAACAGACGGTTGCGATCTACTTCGACCTTCGAGAATTCGAGAGTTTGTCACACTCCACACTTGAAATCCTCCGAAGTGGCTTTCCATTGTTTCTCTGGACACAGATCTAACAGACCAAACTCCTTCCAACAACAGATCTGATGATTGTTTTCGCTCCTCCTCCTAAGATTCGTTTCTCGAACCCCTTTATCCTTAGAGGGTTGTTTCGACACTTAGTTGAATTTTGTATCTGTGCACTCCTTGGAATAGATCTCTGTGTCCCTTCACGAGAAAACTCAATCTATTTCTCCTAAGATTTTTGAGTCAAAGACTCTGTCGATGCACTCCTTGCACCCAGGGACACTCTGAACCTCAAATTTTGTCCCTTTCGACAACAATTCACTCTGAAATCTTTGTCTCATTAACCACTAACATGGCCCATCTAGGCTCAATGTCGAAACCATGGCTCTGATACCATATTGTAACATCCTGGCCAACACGAAGACCAGGTAAGGCTACCACACAAAATTTACAACTTATATGATATATATGCATTTTAATGAATTTAACACATTTAAACATATAGTTACTGCCATCATATAGACTTAAATAGAATTAGCAACAATTCATACATGCAACGGAATACATGAAAACATATAAGCATCACAAAACATGCATAAAATACATAATTAAGCACAACAATGATACTTATATTTTATCTGGAGTAAATCCACCAACTGAGCGCAGACCTTCCATGAACCTCCTAGCCTTAGACCGCGCTTCTCATCACTCTCAGCAGTAGGTCACCCCCGAGCTGGGACTAAACTTCACCAGGCAAGGGAATTCTAGGCTTGGCAAGGA
>SNQJ01S0042287.1:103456-121895 GCA_010110895.2 Picea sitchensis | reverse complement strand
GCCTAGACGACACAACAACCCATCCTGAAGATAGAAATTATCGACAACTATGTTTGCACCCAACATTTGATACGTGGTGGTGAAGTCAGGGTCTGTCTCATAGAGTTGGGGCCATCTAGAGGTCTCATGGCCGCAAGAGTCTAGCACTGTGGTGAGTGTCACGACTGGTGGTATGTTGAGGCAATCAACGACATGATTGGTGCTTCATTTTTATACTTGATGTTGAGGTGGAATTGCTACAAGTATGTGGACCATTTTTTATGGTGGTCATTCTGCAATTTTCCTTGTGTCTGCATGAACTACAGTGGCTTGTGATCAGTGTGGATAACTATCTCCTTCCCAAGAATGTAATGTCTCCACTGATGGAAGGCTTGCAAAATGGAGTACTTTTCTTTGTTGGAAGTAGGGTACTTACGGACAACATCAGATAGTGTCTCACTATGATAGGCCATGGGGTGGTCGTGATGAGTGAGAACGACACCCACAGTATAGTCTGAAGCATCTTTCTCGATCTCAAATGGATGTTGCAAGTCTGGTAGTGAAAGTATTGGGGCTAAGCATAAGAGTTGCTTCAAATCATCGAACACTTGTTGTTGGGACCGGCCCCATGAAAATTAATCCTTACCACCACCCCTGGTGATTTGGCTGAGGGCCCATGCAATATGGGAGAATCCCAACACAAACCTGTGGTAGAAATTGGCAAGGCCCAAGAAGCTCTGAAGCTCAGTGAGTGTGGTTGGGGCAGGGCAGTCACAGATGACTTGGATCTTGGTTGGATCCACATGTATGCCATTCTGATCAATGATGTATCCCAGTTAATGGACCCTGTCCATGCCGAAGGAGAATTTTTCCAAGTTGGCATATAGCTTGTGCTGCCACAGGGTGTGTAGAACCTGTTGAATATGCTGCAAGTGTTCGACCCAAGTCTTGCTATAAATGATAATTTCATCTAGATAAACCACTACAAAATTATTGGTTAATGGTCGCAGGATATCATCCATCATCCTCATAAAAGTGGTTGGAGCATTTGTCAAACCAAAGGGCATGACCAACCATTCAAAAAGGCCTTCCTCTGACTTGAAGGCGGTCTTCCATACATCTGTCTATTCTATTGGGACCTAGTGGTAGCTAGACTTCAAATCAATCTTACTGAAGTATTTGGCCCCCATGAGTTGATCAATGAGGTCATCGATTTGGGGAATCGGGTACCAGATTCGGACTGTGATTTTATTCAGAGCTTGGTAATCAATGCAGAGTCGCCAAGTTCCTTCTTTCTTCTGTACCAGCATGATTGGGCTCCCGCAAGGTGATGAGATGGGATGGATGTGCCCCTTGTGGAGCAGTTCTTGGATTTGTCGCTTGATCTCCTTATTCTCTAACAGAGAGCGACGATAGACTGGCCCATTGGGAAGCGGTGCACCGGGGGTCAGATTGATAAGGTGCTTGACCTGGCAGTGCAGAGGTACCCCGGTAGGTGAGGAGAATATATCTGAGTATTCCTCCACGACCTTATCTACTTGCTTCTGCTATGTGGAGAGGTCGGCCGCAGAGACCTTGGATGTGGCTGTGATATTTTGCGTATTCTGAGAGAGAATCACAAATAAGACAAACTTCCCCATCTGAGAGATGACCTTCCTGCATTTCTTAGCAGAGATCAAGGAAATAACACTAGTGGGGTTGCCTTAGGTATCCTGTAGAATTTCCTGTTCAAAGTAATAATAACACTATGAGACCTAGACTCATATACAACATGACGTTTCCATAAATAAGGTTGGCCCAAACGAACATCACAAACTTTGAGAGGAGAAACATCACACAATACCTCGTCTTTGAAGGGCTTGATGTCGTACGACAATCGACACTGTTCACTGACATGAAGATCGCTTCCTTGGCGGAGCCATCCAATGGTGTAGGGTTGTGGGTGTGACATTGTGGGCGGGGCCAACTGCTTGACGACCTCTGCATATATGAGGTTCATCTGGCTACCGCTATCAACGATGAAGTGCAGCGGGGTGCCTTTTACCCACATTTGTCAATGGAAGAGGCACTCTCCTTCTTCCAGCTCGTCTGGTTCACAAGGTTGGAGCTTGGTGGTAGAAATGATGGCACTGGGTTCCACGTCAATGATCCATCTTCCCCTTTCTGGTTCTGGCTCAAAGTCAGGATCCGCATTTGATTCAGAGGCTTTCACTTCGGCCACTAGCGACTGCTTTGAGAGACAAACATCGGTGTTATGCCAAGGGCTATTATGGAAGTCGCACCACTTCCTGGTATCTTTCTTTGTCTTTCCAGTGTCCTTCTTTGCTTGCAGTTTGGACTGGTTTTCCTGATACTATCCATATTTTTTCTGTCCTTTTTTCTGTGAGTCGGGGCCACTCTTTCCTAGCTTTTGTTGTGAGGGGTTCCCAGGCCCAAATTGTCGCGTCTTTTGTTTTAGCTTTTTCTCGATTTTGACAGCATATCGGTAGGCTGCACCCAAGGATGAGATGTCTAGAAATTCCATTTTGGTCTGGATGTATCTATGCAGAGAACTGCGATACTTGAGCACCAGATGTCACTCTGAATATTTGATACCCAGCTTGGTGCGCAAGGTATGGAAAATATTTGTGAAATCAGGCACTGCTTGGTCTCTTTCTTGCCGCAGTGTGGTCCATTTGGTATATAAGTCGTCATAACTTCTGGCAGGGTAATATTGTTCCTTAATAGCATCCCTGAAGGAATCTCAGGTGGATGTGACTATAAATAATGAGGGTTCCTCTGTTTCCTTTTTCTCACAGAAAGTTTCCCACCAATCTTTGACACAGGGAACGACTTTGAGGAGTGCAAAAGTAATATTTTCTCTATTCGAGAATTTATGGAGAGAAAAATACCCTTCTAGTAGATTCAACCACTTGTCTATAGTATATGCGTTTATCTAAACTTCAAATATAGGAATATAAAATTTTATTTGTACTTTGAAGGGGGTGGTGCCTCCGCTCGAAGAAGATGTGTCACATGTTGGTAGCCGCCGAAGGATTTGCGTGAAACTATCCAACACCTCGTTCCTCTGTTGCGTGAGGGCTTCCTCAATCAACAGTTTGAAAGGATCTCCTATCCCGTCATATTTATTTTCTCCTGCCATGAGAGGTCTCTTGGGCATGAGAGATCTTTTGTCCTCAATAGAAACAAGCTCAAGACCCAACTCTTTGTACTCTGACCTCGTTGGAGACATGCATTAAGACAACAAGGAGCGGACCGCTCTGATACCACTGATCCGGATTTTATGACAAGAACGAAATGAATACAAATTATTAACAATTTCTTAACACAAAATAACATAGATATAGTAAAACTGGTTTTCTATTCAATAATGAAATAAGCTGAAACTATAAAATGCAGCGGAAACAAACTTGTTGGAATGGTGGTGACTTATCTCTGAGAAGAGATGTGACGGATGCACTCATTCGCAAGAAGATTATTACAATGAGGCTCTGAAGGCCTTTTTACAATAAGCAGGAATGCCAAAAACCCTAGACATCCAAAAACCTAACCCTAGGAGATGAAGCGCCAAAAGTCATGTGGGCCCTGTTTGGGTAAGTTAGTACATCAACTTCCTGGGGTCGTAACTTTTGCATACGATCTCTGTTTTAGGTATATGATAGCMTGTTGGAAAGGTATCATCGAGGAGATTCATTTGGTGGATCAATTATTCCTCTAKATCTCATTAAGGATCTCAATGCCGAAAAAACTTCATTTAGGCCCTCAAAATGGCCCCGGAAGTTAAAACTACTAAAAATAGTAAATTGCCAAAATTGCCAAAAAACTCTTTTGAGCCAGTTGGAAAAGGTGGGTGGCCACCAATATCCACCTGGATAAAAAAACCTCCATCAGTATAACCATCAAAGAATCCAATTGAGGAGTCATCAAAGTAAATTGGGATGAGAATGTAATCGAGTCTATCTGGCTTAAACTCATCATGGGGATCCTGTATTGAAAAAATGATTTTTTTTTAAATGTTGGAATCATTTATAGACCAGTTCTCAAATAGCATCTTGTTCTTGTATTTCCATATTACCCATATCACAAGAAAATGAATATGTCTTATCTTTGGGTATTTAATGAACCAATTAAAAATATTATCTTCTAAACCATTTTGTCCCGAGGCATCCAAAATCTTCATAAATAAAAGAACTTCTTCCCAAATGGATTTAGAAACAACACAGTGCACAAATAGAGGAGAAGTCATTTCTTCATCATTAATTCATAGGATACATGTTGTAGGTCCTATTCCTCCTCTTCTTTTATAATTAACACGTGTAAGAATACAATCCATCAAGCATAACCAGATAAAACAAATTATTTTTCCAAGAACTTTAACTTTCCAAATTGCCTTAAACCACCATTGATTATCTTCCGGACTATTAGAAAATAATAAGGACTGATATTCTAACTAAACAATGACTGAACTCATTGCCTGATTCCAATACCAAACGATTTTATCACATAAATCATTAAATGTGATACCATTATTACGAAGCATAAAAATGAAGTTGTCCCATTCAAAGGCCAACTCACCCGTCAGTCTGAGATGCAAAGATTCCTTCCAGAAAGGAGAAATTCTAGAACCATGTGGATGAGCAGCCTAGGCTAATGTGAAGATATGAAAATTGTTGAGATGATTAATTAGAGGTCTAGAAAAAAAACACTTAGAATTTCCTCCAATGAATGGATCTAGGCCGAGAATAATTTTCTTGCCACTTCCCATAGTCCAAGCCAGCCATCTCTTAATTATAGGCATGGAAGTCATGAAGTTCTTCCATATGATAGAAGCAACCGAAAATTTAAATTAATTTCTTCTAATCCAAGAAGGAATATCTATTCCTTTCAGGTATTTCTTTGTCAGCACCAAACTCCATAGACCACTACCAAATAGACCCCTCCAACAAGATTTAGCGGCTAAAGAAAGGGAAAACCAGTTGAGATTGCGCAAACCCCATCCACCACTTTCCTTTGGCAAAACAATCTTTTGTCATTTAGCTAAATGGAAGCCAACATGTTTCCTAGCCCCTCTCCATATGAAGTTTGTTATAAGTTGTTGAATTCCATGCAATATGGAGTACGAGCTCCTAACCCAGTTGATCCAATACACAAGCAAACTTTGTAAAACTAACTTTGCTAAAACTATCTTGCCACCTAAGGATAGCCATCGAAAGGACCATCGCCCAATTCTCTTTTCAAATTTTTGTATTAGACAATTCCAATCATCCACTCAATAGTTATTGGGATTAATATAGAAATCGAGATACTTCATTCCATCTTCAATATCCATAAACTGAATATTAAATATTGACTGCATTTTATCCTCTAACTCTAGATAAATATTTTGTGCCAGGAAACACGACTTTTGGAAGTTGACGACCATACCTAAAGCTCGAAAAAAATTAGTTAAAAGAGAGTGAAAGGTCATCCATTCTTCGAAATTTGCATCACTAAGGATAAGCACATCGTCAACGAAAAACAAATGGGAAATGAAATTTTCAACAACGACCTTGATACCTTTGAAGGATCCATCTTCCACAACCTTTTTCATTTTCCTACTGAGGCATTCAACAACTAGAAGGAATAGTGAAGGGGAAAGAGGAAACCCCTGCCTCAGACCTCGATGACTTTTAAAAAAAATTGTAGGAGAACCCTTTATCAATACTTCCATACTGACATTTGACACACATGCCATAATACATTATGTAACCTCCCACTTAAGCCCAATCTGATGAGTAATAACCTTCCAACTTAATTTGTCATATGCCTTATTTAAATCCAAATTAAGAATTATTGAGCTTAATTTCTTAGACTTTACAGAGTGCAGGCATTCTTGAGCTAAACCCACAACATCAAAAATCAATCTATCCTTGAGGAATCCAAACTGTTCTCAAGAAATACTAGTAGCCAATTTATCTTTCATACGGGAGGCTATGACCTTAGAAATCACTTTATAGACAAAATTACAAAGAGAAATGGGCTTGAAATCATGAAAGGAGGTTGGTTTTATCACCGTAGGAATAAGGGAAAAGAAGGTAGCATTGAGAGCGCCTGGAATGTGACCTAATATTCTGGAGTCATCGATAGCCTTTAGAAGGTCAGTCCCCATTATGTCGAAAAAGGATTGGAAGAATTCTTGATTCCACCTATCCAATCACAGACTCTTCTCTTTTGGCATTTTACTGACAATATGCTCAATTTCTTCTAAGGTGACAGGCTTTCCTAAATCATCACTCTCATCATCAGTGAAAATTCTTTGCACATATTTTAGGATATGAATCTGATTTCTCATGTTTTCAGTCTCAAGAGAATTGTACCGAGACTGGAAAAAACTTAAAGGAAGTCTCCTTAATCTCCTAGTGAGTGGATATAACATTACCATCTTCATTTGTTATGTCCCAGATTGTGTTTTGGTTTCTTCTTTATGTTGCAAATTTATGGAAGAATCTAGTATTTTTATCACCCTTGTTCAACCAAAGTGCTCGACTTCTGAGTATCCAGGCTGATTCTTCAACTTCAAGGATATTGTCCTTCCTTAGTTTAAGGGCCTTTAGAAGATTTAACCCGTCTTTCTTAAACACCTACGACGGGCACTTAGCAAATAGCTCTGACATTTTAAAATCGATATGCAGAAGATCTGAATGGAGTTGTTGTTTTTTGTCTGACTGCCATTGAATAACCACTTTATTTAACTTTTTCAATTTTTCACACAGTAGAACAATAGGGTAACTATCTATCCATTTATCCATAGAGATCCAAGTTGACCTAATAAGGGATATAAAATCCAGTTCAGATAACCAAGAACTATTGAATTTAAAGGGAGCACTATCTTTTTGATGTGAGAAATCTATTTACAAACAGATCGGATTGTGATCCGAAATAGTGGAGTTGATTGTCCAAGACCTATATTTACACTGATTGGAGAGTAGATTCCCATCCAAAAGAAATCGATCCAACCGCTTAGATATACCTATTGATCTAGCTCTTCCATTATGCCAAGTTGAAGAAAAATGAGATGGTTGCATATCCACAAGACCCATGGAATGGAGCATGTTGGAAAATAAGTCTGCCAAAGGATCCACCCTAGCATAGCTACCCCAAACCTTCCAGGAAGAGAGAGTAAATTTTAAATTCCCCCTAAACAATTAGCCCATGTTCTTCTAGTAGGCCAGAATCCATAATAGATTGCCAGAAGCATTCCCTGTCTTTATAAGGTGCATAGTAATTTAGGAGTTTAACTCTGGCATTAGAATGCTTGAATCTGCCCTAAAAATATATACATGTAGTGGTGCCAAAATCACACAGCTCAGCGATCACAAGATTCCAACAACCTAATAAACCATCTGACCAAGTGTTTGGGTCCACAGCGACACAGTTCCATGAAGGAAAACATTTAAGAAAGAAACCTTTAACCTTGATTACATCCACTAAGGTTTCTTGGAAAAAAATGATATTAGGAGTGTTTTGTTTCAACAAAAGTTTAAGGGATGCTAGTTTAGTGGGACCTCCAAACCCACGAAGATTATAAGAGAGAATTATCATGGGTAAACTGTAGGAATTGGCAAGCCTTCTCTAAGGGCCGAAAGAGGGTGTAACTCGGAATTTCTAGTTGAAGATTCATGAAAACAAGAAACAAATGAAAGGCCTGTAGATTGGTGTTTTAGTGGAACTTTTTTTAAAGGAACCAAACCACCTTCTATATCCCTGGGGGGATTCTTTGGTGGCTGAGGATGAGGCTTCTTTCAAAGAGTTACATTAGTCTGAGATGAAGTGGGAAAATCCAGTGATGAAGAAGAGGAAATAGTAAGGGGCAGTGATGAAAGAGAATTAGCAATCTTAAGGTTATGGGATGGAGAGAAATCAGTGGGAGAAGAGGAGTTTGGACCTACAAGGCTAGTAAGAAGACCTAGTGCCTCTTCAACTTCATCCAATGGATTATTCAGCCTCCCAGATTCCTCAAGGAAAGGGCCTGCATTAGGGAATTCAGATCCGGAGAGGCTTTGGGATGATCCAGTACCAGAGGTCAGAGAGGCTTTGGGATGATCCAGTACCAAGGAAGGAATAGGTTGTGTGTCCCCAACATTTCTACACGTGCTATTATCAGCACCCAAACCCCCAGAGACAGAACCAGGATGGAATTTAGGATCATTAAACTTCCGCATAAGAATTTCCTAGAAATCGTCGAAGATCTCGAGGACCCATTCCTCATTATAATTTAGGTGATCAACTTCATCGACAKAAATCTTGGAAAAAAAGGAAGGGAAGAATAGATGCATCTTACCCAAGAAGGAGTCTTTATCAACAGAAGAAAATCATGGAGATATTTATTGGCTCTCAGAAACCCCGAAAGAAGCATTTGTAGAACCAAATTCCATAAGAGATGGACACTTACCTTTCATGTGACCTAGATGCCAGCAAGAATGGCAGTGAAATGGATCCTTCCAATAATCAACTGGTTGACGCAGCATTTTGCCACCAATATGGATGTCAATAGAGTCCGACAACCCTCTGTCAAGTTCTAACTCCACCAAAACCCATGCTAACCTTTTGTTAAACAAATGAAGCGACTCACTGCCAAATAATATGAACTTTCCTACCGAACTAGCAATAGCTTCGAAAATGGGCACAAACCAATATTCAATAGGAAATTTTGGGATCAACATCCACATCTTTCTTCGCAAAAAAACTTCAGAGAGGGGATTAAAAACTAGGTACCGTCGTTTTAGCATAATAATTCCATGACCAATAATCCATGGAGATTCCAATACTTGCAAAAGATCGCCTTCGGACAGGAAGTGGAAGTCCAACTAGTGGTTGGATAAAAAACTGAACCTAGGGCAGTACCCAACCAATGGTTTCCAAATCCGGAGAACCCATTCTGCAACCTGAGCCTTATTCATTCGAATATAAAAAAACTTCCCTACGAGGGATTTCTCGAATAGGCTCACAACTCTGCTCATGGCTATATCTTTCTCGAGGATGCACTGAGAGAAAGTCTCTCCCACCCTCAAACTCTTAACCTTACAATGTTGCCGAGATGCACCACTAGAAGATCGGTTGTGCCCAACACTAGAAACACTCACAGGGCGTTTACCCGCTAGAAGAAAAACTGAAGAATTTCCAGTCAAAGGACCCAAATCTGCGTCGTCGGGAGAATGGAAGTGCCTATCAGTAGGAACACTCATAGGAGGCTTTCCCATAGGGAAAACTACATAAGACTAACCAGTCGAAGGAGGCAAAGCCGAAGAAGGGGAAGTTTGAAAGTGCTTCCTATTTATAACTTTGGTTAAGTTTCGTGCTCTTTTGTCATGGGTATGGTTGAAATGAGTTTTCTTCAAGATGGGCTTTGAGGATTTTTTGTCATGGTTATGGTTGAAATGAGTTTTCTTAGAGAATCTGGGCTTTGAGGATTGTTGAGGAAATTTTATTCTACAAGATGGGCTTTGAGGATTGTTGATGGAAATTTATTCCTTTTAGTGATAAGGGTTATGATTTTTTTGGAAACATATGAACTTTTTTTTGGTTGAAAATTTAATTCTCGAATTAATATTCATAATAAAATGGTGATATCTATAATTTTAATTTAATTTAGGGATTTAAAAAGTTTGTTGAATTTTTTTTTTAAAGAGTATGGAATGAGTTGCTTTTGCTAAGGTCATGAATATATTTATTGTGAATTCTTGAAGTTGAAGTGAATAATTGAATTGTGAAACATTATGGAAAAGTTGTGTGATACTTATAAAGGAATATGAAATATGTGTATTTGTTAACTTGGTTTTTCTTTGTGTAAGTTATGATGTTGGTTCCATTAGTTAAACATTTCAACATTTTGCATTGTGAATATTACTTTATCTTTTTAGCGGTGATATTGGAAATTATATGAAGTTATTTTATATTTTATTTAGCTTATAAAGATCATTTTTTGTGATTTTAATATGATTTCAATATACAAATTGGCTATGGGTTTGATTGATGATACTTGAATTTGTATCGATGCATTGTATGTCATTTTGATTTCTAAAGTAGTAGAAGGATGTTGCTTGAAGTCCACTCGTCAAAGTTTGTTGTACCTATTAATTTCTTAGCATTAAAGTGGCATGATGTATGTTGCTAAGTTCATAATTTAATTTTAACAACTGAAAATTTTAATATTAAAACACTTTTAGTGGCGTAGTTTGAGTATTTGGATGTACAAAATGACATTTTCGTACTTTCATATTTAGATTGAAGTACTTCGAAAAAATATGATTCAAGTGTTGAAGTATTGATGATGGTTTTGGGGACATTTGCAACCTCCTGTTTAGGTGTTAAAAGAGTGTAATTAGCTTCCAATTGAGTTCAAGAAGTTTGTTAAAGAAGTTCTTTCTTGTCAGCAAGGTGTCTTATCTATGTTTTGACTAAATCTCCCCTTGACCAATCAACTATGTTCTACGTGTGTCAACTCATGCCTTGTCCCCTTCTTCTACATGTAAAACTCCTTGATCCTGATGCATTTTGATTTCCTAGTCACATAGATAATTGTTCTTTTTGTTTGAATATTGATTAAAATGATTTCATTGATTGATTAGTGGTGAAATAATAATTAAGTGCAAATCGTGGTGAATTTTTTATTTTTAATACATTTTGATTGGTTAGATGAGATTTTGGGGAAGAAACATGCATTCTCAAACCCTTGATTGAGGAAGAGGCTTTGGATGGGCGAGAGATAATGTTTGGAGAGGTGGAGGAAGGGAAAAAACTAGGTTTTCAATCCACTTTGATGTTGACATTAAAGATTTTTCACAACTCACATTGATTGATGATTTGATTTGTTTCCATCATCCTGATGTGTGTCAACCAAACCTTTCTTTTGATACAAAATTTCCTCCTCGTCCTTATATTTTTTAATTGAATGAAAATGTTCAAAATGTTCCAACATTGGGTGAAAATCCAAGCTCACAATTTAATCCTCCTCTTTCACCTATGAAAAATGATGGCTAGCATCCATAGTTGCCTCCCTCGCTTCCTAGAAAACAAGGTTGGGGTGATGCTTATAGCTCAAATTATTATTCTAATGTTTCTCCACCTCCACCAAAAAATTAAATAGCTCTTCCCCATTTTCATGATGTAAATGATTAGATTGTGAATAATGATGTTCCTAAAGTTTCTTTTAATGTTGTTGTGCATCCCCTTACTAATTTAGAAGTTGTTTCTATCATTGTTAATAATGTTTCCCTTAATATTAATGGAATCCTTCTAAAATCATACTTGATATCGACCTGAACAAAGTTGTCCAAAATGTTGTTGATGATATCAGGTATAATCATGACCACCCTATTGATCTTGTTGTAAAACATAAGACCTTTTTTTATTTCCGACTTTGTTAATAAGATCCTTTTTCTTTGCCTCTTAGAAGCCAAAATTTTGAAGTTTTCATGATCCTATGTCGGATGAGATCATTTTTCTTTTGGGATACATGTTAGCAATTGCTTCTTTTTATTCTCTTTCATCTTGAGTTTTCCTCCTACTAACTTGCTACCTGAAATATTGCCTCAAATAGGCCCTCATCTTTGTGTTCTATGCACACTTTCCATCCTCCTTAAGACTAAATTTGATGAATGTGACCTACAAATCATGTGTAAATTAGGTTGGACATGGACATGAATTAATGATTTATTTTTCTATTTAAGAGGAAAGGATATTTTTTCCCAAAGGGGTTAGATCTATTGGTGAGGAGCAAGGAGTTTTCACCATTGGGAAAGGTTCAATTACAATGAGGGATTTCCTGGAGCCATGGGGGAACCTTCATGAAGTGGTTGAATATGTGGTTGCACCCAGAAAGATTATATTAAATGTTCCCATGACATGTGCTCACATAAGTGGATCAAATCCCACCCCCATGTCCTTCAAATTTTAAGCCAAAAGGGGTTGTATCTAATGGAAAAAAGTGAGGAGTTTTTCACCATTAGGTAAGGCTCAATTCCAATGAGGGATTAATTTCATTGGTTTTATGGAAATAGGCAGTGCTAATTTCCATAGGGAACAAGATTGGAAAGTTTCTAAGTTGTGAGCCCAATTGGGAAACAAAAACATATATATGTTGGGTGTGGGTGTAGATTGAAGTGGATCCGAGGGAGGGTTTTCTTTATGAGATTGAGCTTGTATGTGAATGTTTTTCTTGGCTCCATAGGATTGATTATTGGAGGGTACAATTTAGGTGTTTTGAGTGCCATTAAGTTGGCCATTTGCAGGTCCAATGTCGTAGGCTTCCATCTCAGTTTCCTCCTTTCAACAAGACATGGAAGTGAAAGGTCGTGCTTGAGGAGGGTGGGAATGAAAAGGTGGCACATACACAAAAGGTGGTGACTCACCAAAGATGGCATGTCTCAGTCCCAAAGAAAATTGGTTTAAGGATCCATGCACTCCTTCCCCATTGGGTAATTTAGATGTGTGCTTTGGTAATTCAAAAGTCTCAAATTCCTCCTCTCTATCCCCTTCTCTTTTCATTTTTMAACCTCCTTCATTTGACCCAATTCCAGCTCAGGAAGCCTTCATCATTGGGGGTTTKTCCTTTTCCAATCATAGTCCCCTCGAGGAGGACAAGGTTCCCTCTGGCATGAAGGAAAAAATCCCTCGTTGTGTGTCAGTTTGCTCAAATTATTAGCAAAGCCCTAGGTATGTCCCTTTGCAAGGTGCCCCTTCATCCTCTTCTYAGTCCACCTCCATGGATTCTGATTTTAGTAATTCTTCAAAGCCTTTTCTTAAATATAAMTAGCTTCTATGTTCAAAGGTCGAGATGGATTATTTAGAGGCCAGCCATGGAAAAGGCTTCAGGTGTTTAAGTGGGAAACAAATCCCTTATTTCATTAGCCCAATTGTACGCAAAGAAGGACATTAGAAGCAACAAACAATCTACTATTGTTCGAGTTCTTGGAGTGGGGAAATCCCAAATTAAGGGTGCCCAATGATAGTTCTCGCCTTCAATGTGCATGGAGTTAAGAGTAATCCAAAAATTCAATCCCTCAAAAGACTCATGCAAGAATGCGCACCAAATTTTATCATGATTCAGGAAACAATGTATCTAGGTAATAAGGCCACAAAGTCCTGAAAGTCATGGTTAAGAATCTTGTCCTTTTTCACAGATGACTCAATAGGCCTGTCAGGGGGGTTACTCTCTGCTTGGAGTCCTCAATTCATGGTTGTTTCCTCCTCTCCCTTTTCGTAAGCAATTGTAGTAGATTTGGAGGATTTCTTTTTAAACTCTTCTTTAAGATTGGTTAATGTTTATGGTCTCTATATTGACAAATGTCCCTTTTGGGAGGGTCTGAGTATGTCTTGTATCCTTTCTTCCTTCAATGTTATTCTTGGCGGTGATATAAATTTTACTCTCTTGATCAGGGAAGTTTGGGGGGCACATCATTAGAGAGATCCTTTGGAAGTTTTTTTTTCTCATTGGATTGAAGAGAACCATTTAGTAGATTTGGAGCCTTTGAAATTGTCACAAACCTAGTGGAATAGTAGAAAAGAGGATTTATTAGTCGCTAAAAGGTTGGATAGATTCATTATTCCATAGGATTTATTGGAGAACCATTGGATTTTCAAGTCAAAGGTGGTGGTGGGAGGAATTTCTAATCACATGCCCATTCTTATGAAGATAGAAAAAAGAGGATCCAAGCCTCCTTCCTTGTTAAAATTCAACCAGGAATGGATTTTGGAGGAGGATTATTGAAGCCTTGGTCAATCCTCATGGTCTTATTTGGAAGATAATGTGGATCGTTCTTACTGTTATCACTCTAGGAAACTCTCCTAGGCTGTAAGTCAGAGATGTCTGGTAACTTAATCTTTTGGTAACTATTTTCTCAATAAAAAGTGTGGGTTTGGATCAAGTCGGAGGACTGAATCACTTCTTCACTCAAATCATGCATAAACACATCAAGATGGACAAGGCTTTCAACCACAAATGTTCATAGAGATTACAAATAAAGGGATGAATGAAGAAATAACTATTATATCAGCAGAATCACATATAAAGCATATATGAATGGCCAATTACAATAATCACAGGAATGCTTGCAAAGTTAAACTTATGAATACAGTGATAAGATGACAGTTATCGGGAACAAAAGCATAACAACATGAATATAATATCCAGGTGCAAGTACAGAATAGAAAAGAAGATGAAATTTGAACAAGTTATGGCAAAAGAAGATTGTATTACTCCATATGAAAATGAGAAGCTTTGAGTTACATAATATGAAAAAAGTCTCCAAAGTCGAACCTCTAGTTCCTATTCTACCTTCATATTTATAGCTTTACAATGCATTATCTAGATCCTGAAAGAATGGATCTGATTTACTAAAAACAGAAAGTCAAACTATATTTTCAAGAAATAAGGAAAGGTCTTCAAAATGAGGTCAATCCCACATATGATGGTATTCATAGGTAGTAGAGTCCTGATGCAGTGCAGATTAGCCTCCCAAAGTTGTTTGATGACTCTTCCAAAAGATAGAAATCGAATTTGCTGAGTTGAGCAAAAACCCTATATTTTTTCCTTTGAAAAATGTACCAAACTTGATTAAAACACCTCTTCTTTGCCTTATCCATCAAAGTAACCATTGGATCTGACTTGATAATTCACCACCTGTCYATTCCAAGAGGTTTCATCTCATTCTGATTCGAAAATTCCTGATCTGGGTGAAATTTCAAGTATTCTGGTCATTACAGGCTTTCGGTGGTTAATGAACAGTCATCCTGTTCGCCTAAACCACCGAAAAGGCAGGTTTTCCAGAAATAATTTTCCTTAGGAAAAATCAAATTTCTAAGTCGTGGCGAGTTCGTTTTACATGCTTGAATAGTCGATTGACATATAGAAATCCTAAGCTTTCCAATGGTACTTTCAAATCTGCATTTGGAGTTCGGGAAGGCAGTCAAAAGTTCCCTGYAAGATTAGGCATCATTCTTCAAAAAATTGCTAGTGCGTTTGATCGCTAACAMTGGCTCCAACTGGGATGGATACCTCCCTGTCAGGTCTCCAAGAACCTGGCAGACCTTGTGCCTTTAGTATTGGGCCATGGAGTCATTCAGCCTTTTTAGCCCCAACAATGTTTACAACCTGCATTTATGTCTTTGGCTATTTACAAGATCCCTTAAAATTATGTTTCTGAAAACTCTGCCACTTGTCTTCGGAGCTGCTACCACTTGTCTTTTGCTAAATTAAAATCTGCATATTGTTCCCTCAATCTTGAACAAATTATATCACAAGCATCTTAAGGATTTATCTTCAATTTGTTGCTTTCAAGACTCAACGATATCACGTGCCAGATATATGCTAGAAATGTGGAATTTGGGCAAAATTTTGAGTGATCTGGTTAAAACAGCTTTTGGTGGTTAACTGTATATAGAATTTGGCACCTTATCCACTTGAATTACTCTGTTTCGGTGGTTAATGAGCACACAAAGTCTCACCTAAACCATCGAAAAAGGAAACTTACCCAAAAATCAAAATTTGATGAATCTCGATTACCTACAAGAGTACAAAGACCTCAGGGCTAGCTAGACGAAGCTCCTCTCTCTCTTAATAGACTTGTAACTTCATCATGATGTGTTTCAACCTGTATTTCTCCCTCCATGGAGCTAACAATTTTGGCAAGGGTTTCCAACCCTAACGGCCTGATTGCTGGGATTGTCTGTTCCTTCAGTTGTAGCCTACGAAGCCTGAGTTTCCTGTATAAAGTTGCGTTTTCTTTCAATTGTTTTCTTATGTTTTTGTTTGATTTCTTGGCTCTTGTCATAAAGCTCAACGTTTCTATCTAAGAGTTGTGCATTTTTCAACTTGACTTGTTTTTCTGAATATTTCAAGTTGTACAACTCTTTCAACAGCTGATTTATCTTGTTGGATTTAGATACAGTAGGTTCAGTAGAAGATTGTCCTATCTTTGTAGGTCCCTGCTCCTCTACAGGTTGTTGTTGTGTACCAGACTCATCTTTCTGCTCTGTTTCTGGATCTGAGTCAGAATAGGGTAAGTTGAGTGGATTACCCTCTATAGGTACATCTTCTGCCTTGTCAAAATGCAACTTCCTCTTTGATATTTTCATTTTGGATGAAGAAGGTTCTTCATGCTATGGTAAAGGTGATATATCTCTCCTTTTTCTCTGACTGCTTTTAGGCGTGATTGTCTTCCTGCCACTGATCTTTTTAGCTTCTTCTTCTGGTGGTCCCTCGGTTTGAAATTCATTCCAAAAGAGAAAGAAACCCCAATCAACCTGTTTCTTCTTCAAAGATTCTTTGACAAGAAGGGTAATAAGACCTTGGTGAGATAGTCTGCTAGCAACCTTAGTAGGCTTGGCTTTAACTTGTCCGACCATTTTAGTAAGAGTTTTGTGAAAGAAGAAAGGTAGACTGATGGGTTCTCTACCTGTAGAATGATTTAGAAGCTTAAAATAATAAATCATTACTCTGTTGTATCGTCCCTTACAAGTGATATATACAAAAATTGCTTTCAGCAATGCCTGCCACTGAGGTTCCAGAAAGGACATTGGAATGTCCTTCTTCCAAATCAAGTCTTTGTGAATGGGTAATAGATAAGACCAGAATAAAATATTTGATGGCACTGTGTATTTAAACCAGCAGTCTCCTGTTCTAGGAAGACCTGTAAATGCTACAATAGAAGCTTCATCTATGATAAATTCATGCTTCCCTATCTTAACAGACCTTCCGTCGTATGCAATTGCAAAGGACTCAGCCACCTGTTGATGAAAACTGGTCAACTTTTCATAGTATGCAAATACTCCTGCTTGTTTGAAAAACTCTGCTACATCTGGCTGGGCTTCCAGATACCAAACTCCATCAATTTTGGCCCTCAAAGCTGGTCCAGACTTTGCCATAATTAACTGCTGATGTGTCCCTCAAACCTAGGGATCATGCATGTAATTGATGAACAGATGGATCTTGAGTCAAAGAGTGTGACTCGGCACGAAAGCATAACTTTAATAATAGTTTTCTAGTTCATCAACAGCATGAGACATTTAGGCAAGACTCGAATCAAGGAGTATATGTCAAGTTTAATGGTATGACTTAACAACAGACTGTGACTCAGCAAATAGAGTGATTTCAAGTAATAAACTGAATCAGGGTTTCAACCTATGAGTTAACTCAATGACCAAATATGTAACCAGGAGTGCAATTGAGGACGAAGGACAAACTCAGAGTTTAACGCTTGATTCAAGCTAATTAACCATTGTATGATTGAGAATAAACTCAACGGCTATTGGTAAGACTTGGAGTTCAAATAGGAATCAAACCTTAGATCTTCAGTGATTGTAGGTAAACTCCAGTCAGTTTAGGCAGAATTCAAGTAAGAATTTGACTTATTAATAGAACTGTGACTGAATCAACTAGAAAACGAGCTTTGAGAGTAATTCAAGTATTAATCATACAGAGGCAATATTAAAACGATTTGTTAATTGAAATGCACACCTGGATGATAAATTCGCTTGTCAAACTGGAGTTACGACTATTCTTAGCCACCTTGAACGGATCTGGAGCTTTGATAGCGCGTCTGGATAAGAGATTTACGGGTTGTTTGAGCTGATTAATAATGCTCGCACTAAATGCATGATGTAAGGGGAAATTAACCACATTCCAATCAAGCTTAGTAATGACATCCCAAAATTCGTGGCCATTCTCCTGATGATCTGTATACAGTCTCCGATCTGTTATGAAATCTGATTAGCTTCAGAAGTCATCTTCTCCAAACACTCTGGATGGTAGACGTGCCCACAAGCTAGCTTCTTGCAGATCCCGACGAATAAATGCAAGTGCAAAGAAAGTCATTCCATTCCAGTCCTGACTCGTTTGGAACAAACTATCTTTTCCCAACACAAGCGCGAATCGTGACAGAAAGAAAATCGTGTGAAATAATAGGGATCTCGAAGTGGTCGCATGCACCAATTGCAGATGCTTATGGTTCACTGCGTATGGAATCTTTCTATATGATCACAGGCTTAATGTCATACGTTCCCGCCACAAGTCTGAACCTCCACCTGGGAAGACGCGGAAGCAACATGTGCATTTTTGGCCCTGTTTTTATGCTTTTGGTTGTTAAAGAGACAAAATTTGAAAATGTTAACTGCCAAAAGCTCTGCCTTTTGGTAGCTAATGAACAATCATTTGTTGGCCTAATCCACCAAAGGTTGTAACAAAACTTCAGAAACTCAAAAAAAAATTCCTTACTTCATTTATACTGAGAATATTTTGGCTGCTTTGACGATGTTCCAGTCTTTTTACAGGTCTGGTTTTTTCTCTCTTCTGTGCCTTCTTGAAGATGTCTCTTCCTTAATCCATTTTATCTTCACTATCAATACCATGCCTTCCATTTTCTTTAAAAGCATAACCTGCATGTTCTCTTTTGAGATGAAGATTTAATTTATACTCATGTATGTA
>SNQJ01S0042287.1:70976-92849 GCA_010110895.2 Picea sitchensis | reverse complement strand
TTCAACATTATGAGTAGATCCAATTTCATGAGGATACATATTTCATGAAATTACTCAATAATATAATATGACTAAATAAATAAATAAATGTTCGCTTTAATGTAAAAGTTTAAATACACATATAAATGGTTATGTTTAATTAAAAATATTATGATACTTACACATTATAAGTGCACAATTTGAAATTATAAGACTTATGTATTCTATTTTGTTTTGTTCACTTTTTCAATATTATCAATATTTTCCTTGCATAGAAGTGCACCCAGGGAGTAGCATTAGTCATCACTTAAAATTATAACCCTATATGGATAATCATTGGTATATACTTATTTAATGGATAAATAATGATTCCTTAATCAAGGTGCTTTTTGAATTAGGGTATAGAGTTCTTGAATTTTGTTGGGTTTTTCAAGGTTTCCCCCTTTCTTGAATTAACATAAATTGTATGCCATGTAACAATCAATTAAAATAGATTTCAAAAGTGTTTGAGATTGGAGAGTAGTATTAGTTTAGAGGGTAATTTAATATTATTTTTAAGAAATCTTAACAATTAACTATACATGGAAATTTTAGGCATTTATTAATATATGTACAATAATAATTTATAAACTTGAGAGAACTCAACCTTTAAGAAAAATATGGAATCATTCTAACACTCTCACATTGTATATTGCAATGAAAATGAACTCAACTAGAAAATTATGGAATCATTCTAACACTTTCACATTCAACATTGAAAATGGAAATGTAGTAAATGTAGTAAGTATCATAACATTGAATGTTATGATACTTAACAACCTCTACAATGTAGACTTGCAGGTTCTATTATTAACAACACAACAAAAAATTGGGATGTAAAGATATCTCGTGAGCTTAAATTACTTGCATTAGAAGCATTGGTGAGTAGCATTAGAAAGAGATAACTCATTTATTGGAAGACATTAGATATATATATCATGCGACTACGAACGTATTATTATTTATTATTTATTATTATTATTATATATCGTGTGACAACGAATTTATTATTTATTGGAAGACATTAGATATATATATCGTGCGACTACGAACTTGATAGATATTGGCATAGATTTAATTGTAGAGTTAAATAGCCATTTTGATTTCACACAGTGTTTACACACAACGATTTTATAGCCATTTCACACAGCGAATTTATGTGGCCATTTCACACAGCGAATTATAAAGCCATTATCACCGCGAATTTAATATATATTGATAGTGATTTTATGTGTATCGTGTGACTATGAATTTAATATATACCGACAACGATTTTATTTATTGTGTGACTGCGTTTGACATAGATAGCGATTTCATTTGATAGATTTTATAGATAGTAATTGTATAGACAACAATTTTATATTTCATATTTATATATTTACACAGCGATGTCATATATTTATAGAAAGCACGATAAATGATTTTCAACCATCTATTAATAAACAGATATATATAGTTAGTCTGCGTTATCATCATTAGAACTATTAATGGGCAACGACATTGATTGTTGACAAAAAATATGAAAAGACAACGTTTTTCATGTGAAGGTCGGCGTTTTTGTAGGTAAATGATAGTGTGGTATTATGGGAATGACAACATTGTGATTACTGTTGTGTATGGCTACGTTTTCATCCTATATATAATAGACAACAAATTTTTATGATAGACAACATTTCATAACATGACAACGATTTTATGTATTTTATAGACAACAATATCATCGGGTTGATAGACAACATTATCACATATTTAATGTACATCAATATAATGTGTTCAATAGACCGCGATGTTGTTGTTCGCGAATAGTAATAGACAAAGATATTATTGTTAGATAGTGAAATGATTGATAAACAACTATTTAGTAACAATGAATGGTTCGCATGGTATCTCTACGCACTGCTAACTTAATCTACTATGGATTCCTTTCTTTTCTTTTAAAAATGGTCAGGGTAAAGATCTGTTGAATGTTGAATTCTTATTAAATAGATAGCATGTTATTGTAGAATGGATTCTCGATGGAATATTTCATCGATGGTTAATCACATCCTTTAAATCATGTATGTTTGCAATATAATTTGTTGCGCAAGGAATTTAATGTGTTGTATGATTGTTATAGTCATCAGATTTCCCTTGCGTCTTGTTGACTTGTCAATTGGGTGCTTGGGTTAGTCGTCATGTGGTTTGACAGTTAACTCGGTCTCCTAGTGCGTTGAATTTAGCTTGGTTTAAAGTTCTAGATATGTTATGTTGTGCCATGGTTACTGTCATGCCTATCGCCTTGTGATGGCATGATTCCTAATGAGGGGATCATTGTGCGCCCTGAAGGATAGATGTGAATGATAACCTAGTCGAAGTCTGGTGCTTCCCGATGTGGGCATTTTGTTCGTTGTATTAGATGTTGGTACTTGGTTTTGTAACGCCTTAATGCATTTGGTTTTGCACGCCATAGAGGTTTCTAGGTACTGGTCGTCGAAGTCGATGTATCGGGTTGTAGATGTTGTCATTTAGCTTGTAGGCATTGTCTTGCTTGTGTCAGGCAGGTAGCCGTTTTTATCTGTCTATTGATTATTGTGTGTTTCGTCCAGTGGCATGATGTGCTAGTATGTCGATTCGTTGTTGTCTATGGCCTGAATGCATAATTTGTGTTCATCGTCAAGTTGTGTTGATTAATTCTTGTCCTTGATTTCCTTCCTACTTAAAAAAAAAAAAAATCATTGCTTAAGTCACATGTAGTCATAATGACGGGGGATGTTACATATGGTATCAGAGCGGGTTCAACCCTACGACTGTGGATAGCCACACCTTCCACTAAATTATACACTTAAATTAATCAATTAGCGCTAATTAAAACATTAATCAGTCCATGAGTCACCTGTTGTTAGATGATTCTATAAAGGTTCATAACATGGTGCCAGGGGAGGAGGCGCGACGCCTCTAGTAGCACCTGTGTGAGAGGGGTCCAACCCCCAAGGAGAAGAACATGTCTTGAGCATGATAAATTTCCTGTGCGGGATGCGTTGGGTCTGACAAGGTGCTTCCAGGGATTTAACTGAGGCCTGGAAAAACCATTTGTACTAAGATAAGGCCAAGTCCAAGGCACCCCCTCAAGGTCCACCACACGGTCTGGTCAGTACTGGTAGCTTTCACTGTGAACTCGAGAAGGTCAAATTTCTCGAGGTTTTTGGTGCCCCGGACGACGCATCCTCCGAGGCATGGTTGGCGAATATGGCGAAGTGCTTTGCACTTCCCAACTATACCTCCAACTTGAAGGTTCTCATGGTAGTATTTCAACTAAAGGGGAGCACTCTTCTATGGTGGAATACGCTCCTACCACAATTGAACAGGGTCGTCGAAGATGTGTCATGGGAAATGTTTGAGGAAAATTTCTGAGAGAGGTATCTATCAGAGGAATTCATTGCGCGTTATCTCAATGAGTTCAATGCCTTGCGACAGGGCGGTCATACAGTGCCCGAGTACGAGGCTCATTTTATGGAGCTTCTATGGTATGCTCCACACCTGAATACCAAGAAACTTAAGTTCAACGAGTTCGTGTTTGGCCTTAATGTCAGTACTCAAGCAAAGGTTAGGATTTTGATGCCTCAAACCTTGCATGATGATGTTCAGAAGACCCTCATAACAGAGGAGGAGCTTATCAGCAGGATTCAGAGTAGGAATCCAGCAAGACCCATGGGGCAGGTGTCATCTGATGTGTAGCAGAATCAGACACCAGCTAGACTTGCACCAGGATATTGTGGTTTCCATAGAGGATCCACTTTCACTACACCTTGGAGACCAGTGCCTCAGCAATGGACTTCTTACAAAGCCTCACAGCAGTGTCGACCGCAACATCAGTAGTTTAGGCTTGTTCAACAAAACATACCAGGGTTCCAGGCCGGTGGGCCGTCACCTTCTACTTCAGGTACCAGGAGTACTGGACCGAAGAAAGGGAGTTGGACATGTGGGGAACCACATTACTAGCGTGACTGCCCAGTGGAAAGGAATAAAGCATCTGGATCATTTGGACCCACTACTGTGAGAGATTTGGGCAAGGCCCATCAGATCCATGCAGCAGTGAACAACCGCCATGCAGAGCACCAGTCGATTATGCTCAAGACGTCAGGTACTGTCGTTGACCAGACCCTTAGTATTTTGATAGATCCCAGTGCACCTATTATTTTCATAGGAAATAAGGATGGGTCATGGAGACTCTGCATTGATTACTGTCAATTGAACAAGGAAAAGATCAAGAATCAATATCTGTTATTGAGGATTGATGATCTATGTGATCAAATTAAAGGCGCGACAGTGTTTTCAAAGATCAAATTGAGATCAGAGTATCACGAGTTACATATCAAGGAGGATGGTGTCCCTAAGACCGCCTTTAAGATGAGGTTTGGACATTACGAGTTTATTGTTTTACCTTTTGGACTGACAAACGCCCCTAGGGTATTTATGAGTTTGATTAATGGGGTGTTCTACGAATACTTGGACAAGTTCGTCCAAGTATTCATTGACGTTATTCTTATTTACTCTTAGACGATGGAGGAGCATGATGAGCACTTGCATTTGGTACTTCAGTCTCTGTGAGAGAACAAATTGTATGGGAAAATTTCTAGATGCTTGTTTTATCAATTGAAGATTCACTACTTAGGGAATGTCATCTCTGACGACGATATCTTCGTGGATCCAGCAAAGGTTGAGGCTATTATGGAATGGCCTGTGTCGATGATTGTCCTGGAAATGCATAGCTTCATGGGTTTAGCGGGATACTATCGACGATTCGTCGAGGGTTTCTCAAGGATATAAAATCCGATTACAAAATTGCAAAAGAAGAACAAGAAGTTTGTTTGGACCGAGAAATGTGCAGAGGAATTTCGGAGGCTCAAGGAGTTGTTAACAACGACACCGAAACTGAAGGTCCCTAACATGAACATGGACTTCTTGGTATGCACTGACGCATCCAAGGAAGGCTTAGGCGGAGTATTGATGCAAGACGGTCGACTGATTGTTTACATATCGAGAAAGTTGAGAAGGCATGAGGAGAACTATGTGATGCACAATTTGGAGTTGTTAGCCATTGTATATGCCTTAACAGTTTGGAGACATTACCTTATTGGACAAAACTTTGAACTAAAAATGGACCACTGTGGACTACAACACATATTTACGCAAAGCGACTTGAACGCGCGACAACGGCGTTGGTCGGAATTGCTTATTGAGTATGATTTCGAGATTACTTACATAAAGGGAACAGTGTACAGAGTGGCGGATGAGTTGATTCAGAGACCATGCATCTTTTCAGTGATGCCTCTTCAAATGAATCTACGTGAAACGATTCTAACTTTACAATGCAACGATGACTAGTACAAAGAGGTCAAGGATTTTATCAGACAAAACACCATGATGGTACCAAAATTTGAAGGATTTATTGTGGACAACAATGGATTATTGAGATTTAAAATTCGAATTTATGTACCAACCAATGACAAATTGAGGAGTCTGATCTTAAACAAGGCTCACAGAGCAGTGTACATGGATCACCCAGGAGTCACGAAGATGAGGGCAGACCTTAAATCCTTATTCTTCTAGAAAGGAATGAAGGCAAACCTAGTCAACTACGTGGCAATATGTCTAGAATGTGAGCAGGTGAAGGATAAACATAGACATCCAGCAGGGTTACTACAACCACACGCTATTCCAGAATCGAAACGGGAGGTCATTTTGATGGATTTCATTGTTGGATTTCCCCTGACGGCAAGGAGACACGAATCGATTTTTGTTGTAGTCGACACTCTGACGAAGAGTTCTCATTTTATTTATGTGTGTACGACATATCAGTCACCTGACATAACTAGAGTTTTCATCAGCAGGATTGTGACGGTGCATGGTGTGCTTAAGAGGATTATATCTAATCGAGGATCGGTGTTTACTGGATGATTTTGGACTAGTTTCCAAGAGGCCTTGGGAACCCAACTTAACTTTAGTACCGCATATCACCTGGAGACAGATGGGCAGACCGAACAAACAAACCAAATCTTGGAGGACATGTTGCGCATGTATGTTATGGACCAACTGAAGTGTTGGGAAGAATTCTTGCCACTGGTAAAATTTGTGTATAACAACAGTTATCAAAGCACCATTAAGATGGCGCCTTTCAAGTTTCTTTACAGGAAACCATGTCAGACGCCTTTGAGTTGGGATCGGCTTGAGGATAGGGTCCCGATGGGACCAGAAGTGATCCAAGAAATGGAAGATCAAATGAAAACAATAAGACAAAGGATCAAGGAAGTGCAGGATCAACAGAAGAGTTATGTCGATGCGCATCATGTCGACCGTAGTTACGAAGTTGGCGATCGAGTCTTCTTACGGGTGAAACCACATAAGAGTTCAATCAAGTTTGGAAAGGGTGCTAAAATCTCTCCTATGTTCATGGGACCTTTCGAGATTGTAGAAAATAAGGGGTCTATGGCCTATCGACTAGCCTTGCCTGATTCTTTGAGGCGTATGCACGATGTTTTTCATGTATCTGTTCTGAGACATTATATTAGTGATCCTACATATGTTATTGACATGAGTTCCTTCCAGGTAACAGATGAGGGTGCGCTCACGGCAGAGCCGATCTATATCCTGGACCATTGCATTCGAAAACTATGGCGTTGAACAGTAGATCAGGTCAAGGTCCAATGGGACAACCATAGTCCACACTCGGTGACCTGGGAGGACGCATACGATATGCACCAACAGTTTCCATTTTTGTTTGATAAATAGACTTATGATACTGTGATACACTTTATTTTGGCACTTATATACTGTGAAACTTCAGGACAAAGTTTAAAACAAGAGGGGGTGTATGTAACATCCCACTCTTGCGCGCACTAAGCAAACTTATTCTTTGAGGACACTTGCTTACAAGTGATCCGGGTTATTATACTATTCGTCGTTTTGATTATGGTTATGAGATATTATGGATTCGATGATATGTTATTTTGTTGTATTTACATAGACAGGTGTTATTGATTGGGTCCTCTTGAGTGTGTAGGACTTTGGACATCGAGGATGCAGAGGCATTGATGAAACCCTTGGACTCCAGATCGAGTCAGGGAGTGGACTGTTAGGGTTTGAATGTTGTTGATGTGACATATGTACATATGATTAGATGTTATGATGATTGATTGTTATTGCTGATATGATTCGTTGATGGATGCAGGTTGATGATATCTTGCCGACCAGACTCACATATGGAGTAGAGGGGTCACGTACGACACCCAGATACTTTGAGGGAGAGGTGTGGCAGCGTCCCTACCACAGCCTACTAGCACTCCCTCTGTGGCTCGAACTATAGGTTAACGATTACCTAGTTCAAGAAGACCCACGATGTCGTGAGGGAAGACTGTGATAGTCACTCACGATGATTCTAAGGGGCACGCAATAAGGCAAGGGCCTTATTACTTAGAGGCCCTTAGTCTCCCACAAGATCACTTGGAAGAGTATTGACTCCAGGGGTTTGACGTCTACCAAATTCAGTCAAGAGGCGAGTGGCACCCTTGGAGCACCTAGTGCGTCCTAAAGGGCACATCATGCAAGGAAAACAGAAATAGGCGAGTGGCACCGTTGGAGCACCTAGTGCATCCTGAAGGGCACGTCGCGATTTTAACTAGTAAGTGAATAAAACTAGTCGACCTTAAAATAAATGATGTGATAAGTAGGGTTTATAAACAATTTTTCCTAATAAAACAATGTTTCCTAGCTTAGTGAAATTAAAACCTAGGTCTAAGTAGAACATGTGGTAAAAAATAAAAATAATAATAAATAAACATGTAACAAGAAGGGGGGTAAGAAATTCAAACTTATTTATTAAAGTCAAAATTATAATGGAGGATTAATTTTTTTTTAAATGAGTAATGGTTGTTTTTATCTACATTTGCTAATTTAATTTTTAGTTAAAAAGAAAATAGGGTAAATGGTTGTTTTTATCTACACTTGCTAAATTAACTTTTAATTAAAAAGGAAAAAGGGTAAATGGTTGTTTTTATCTACACTTGCTAAATTAATTTTTAATTAAAAAGGAAAAAGGGTAAATGGTTGTTTTATCTACACTTGATAAATTGAATTTTTTAGTTAAAAAGGAAAAAGGGGGAAACTTAAAAGAAATAGGAAACTTAAAGAAAAATGGAAACTTAAAGAAAAGGGGAAACGTAAAGAAAGAGTTAAATGTCTAACTTAGTAAGGAATCTTGACTTTGAAACTTTCTAATTATGAACTCAACTAGGAATTAAGTAAGGCGTAATTCATTTAAGAAGTGTAAGGGAATTTTGGGACACCGAGGATCATTTTTAGGAATGCTCTTAGGTGGATGAGGGAAATAGGAATATTTAATTAATTAATAAAATTGATTTTCTGGTGCAACTAGGGGATGGGTGACATGTGTACGGGGGAGGTTTTTCCTAATTAAATTAATGAAAAAAGAATTTAATGAGAATTTGAGAAACTAATTACTTAAAAAATCTATAAAAAGGATGGAGGAGGAGGAGTATGGGGCTCATCTTTTGTGTAACGTTACGCTGCTGAAATTTTATCTTGACTGAACTTTCTCTTGTGGGAGTTGGGATACCCAGCTCGGGTAACGAGTGGTAGCTCGACCTTGCAAGGCGAGCTGGGTGCTAGCATTCTCTGGTTTTGTGTGTGTGACCCCTTTGCGGCTCGAGGGGCTTAGGGGAAGAAGAGTACTGCTAGTGTTGGCTGGGAGGTATGGGTGACGTCACATTGATTGGAAAGTGGGAGCTGGATGGAGCGTGCACGGGACAACAACTTCAAAGCATTCGAATTTGGCTAAGGTATGTCTGTTAAAGTTGTTACTTGCAATGAAATTTAATTTACACATGTTTATTTTATGTGCTCAGTTGAAGATTTCATTTCCATGAGATTTCTTGCACATGCTTTCCTACGGTATTTGTAATCCCCTTATTGTTTGATTTATTCATTAAGAACCCTTTCTATCCACTGTATCGTTTATTTATGAGTCATTGTCTCTTTGCACGTGGCCGGAATGAGCTCTGGACTCAAAACCTTGTCTGCATTCTTGTATCTTCTGCCTGCATTTTCTTTATTCCTTGATTGTGATTTTATTTCATTATTGATTCTCCATGGAGAAGATCTGGATGCAGATGGTGTTTTTATCTTCTGTCTCTTATCCTTCAAGTTATTAGTTTGTGCCTGAGTAGTCGGCCATGAGCTGAATTGACGGTCGTCACTTCGGTGTTTAAAGACTTATAGATTCAAATGCCCTACTTTCATGTGCATGGATAATAAGTGAAGGATAAATTTTGCCCAGCTATCTATCTGTTACTTATCCCTGCATTTTTCTCTTATGATTAATCTCTCATCTCTGCATTTTTCTTTTATGCATAATCCTTGCGCCCTTCCCAAAAAAATTTCTCTACGTTTTCTTGAATGCCAAATCCCTATGTTTTGATTGATAAATCTATGCCTGTGTTTTCGAATGATAATCTCTGATCACCTTGGCTCCTTGCCAATTATACAATGAATTCACCCTTCTTTTTACACAACGATTTCATCCTTTTTACCCAACGATTTCATCTTTTCTACACAACGAATTATATCATGTGATTTACTTATATATATCCTGTGATTTATTTGCATACACCATGCAATTTATTTATATCATGCGAATTAATTGCATTTGATTAGCGACTTTATTTTACTCCGAGATTTCCCTTTTTAGCCAATGTATTACCCAACCTTCACACAACATTCAACCACGTTTTTCATGGTGTTTTTACATAGTATGCAACCACGTTTTTCTGGGCATATCACATAGCCTTCTCACCACGTTTTTTTTTTAGCTTTTACACAACATCTACCAACGATTTATGGCTTATTAAACACCTTTTTACCCCCACGATTTTCTGGGCGATTTACCAAGATTTGACTACGTGAGTTCGCCCAGCCTTTACCACTGCGATTGATTGCTTGTATGGAATTTGATTGGATGGGCATTGAATAATAATTTTTACAGTGATTTCCTTACTTACCACTGCGATTTTAATTATGACTTTACACTGGGATTTTACCATGATACCTACTACTTAACACTGCGAAATTCATATTGATTGACAGTGATTTTCTATACAATGTGTGACAACGAATTTATTATTTATTGGAAGCCATTAGATATATATATCGTGCGACTGCGAACTTGATATATATTGGCAGAGATTTAATTATAGAGTTAAATAGCCATTTCGATTTCACACAGTGTTTACACACAATGATTTTATAGCCATTTTACATAGAGAATTTATGTGGCCATTTCACATAGAGAAATATAAAGCCATTCTCACCACGAATTTAATATATATTGATAGCGATTTTATGTGTATCGTGTGACTGTGAATTTAATTTATACTGACAACGATTTTATTTATTGTGTGACTACATTTGACATAGATAGCAATTTCATTTGATAGATTTTATAGTCAACAATTTTATATTTCATATTTATATATTTACACAGTGATATCATATATTTATAGATAGCACAATAAATTCTTTACAGACATCTATTAATAGACAGAGATATCTAGTTAGTTTGCGTTATCATCATTAGACTTGTTAATGGGAAACGACATTGATTGTTGACATCAAATATGAAAAGACAACGTTTTGCATGTGAAGGTCAGCATTTTTGTAGGTGAATGACAGTGTGGTATTATGGGAATGATAGTGTTGTGATTACTGTTGTGTATGACTGTGTTTTCATCCTATATATAATAGAACACATTTTTTTATGATAGACAACATTTCATAAGATGAGAACGATTTTATGTATTTTATAGACAACAATATCATAAGGTTGATAGACAACGTTATCACATATTTAATGTACAACAATATAATGTGTTTAATAGACTGCGATGTTGTTGTTCATGAATAGTAATAGACAAAGATATTATTGTTAGATAGTGAAATGATTTATAAACATCGATTTAGTAACAATGAATGGTTCGCATGGTATCCCTGCATACTGCTAACTTAATCTACTCTGGATTCCTTTCTTTTCTTTTAAAATAGTCAGGGTAACGATATGTTGATTGTTGAATTATTATTAAATAGATATCATGTTATTGTAGAATGGATTCTCGAGGGAATATTTCATCGATCGCTAATCGTGTCCTTTAAATTATGTATGTTTGCAATAGAATTTGTTGTGCAAGGAATTTAATGTGTTGTATGATTGTTATAGTCATCAGATTTCCCTTGTGTCTTGTTGACTTGTTGATTGGGTGCTTGGGTTAGTCGTCATGTGGTTTGACAGTTAATTCAGTCTCCTAACGCATTTAATTTAGCTTGGGTTAAAGGTCTAGATATGTTATGTTGTGTCATGGTTACTGTCACGCCTATCGCCTTGTGACGGCGTGATTCCTGATGAGGGGATCATTGAACTCCCTGATGGATAGATGTGAATGATAACCTAGTCGGAGTCTGGTGCCTCTCGATGTGGGAATTTTGTTCATTGTATTAGATGTTGGTACTCGGTTCTGTAATGCCTTAATGTGTTTGGTTTTTCACACTGTAGAGATTTCTAGGTACTTGTTGTTGAAGCTGATGTGTCGGGTTGTAGATGTTGTCCTTTAGCTTGTAGGCGTCGTCTTGCTTGTGTTAGGCAGGTAGCCGTTTTTATTTGTCTATTGATTATCATGTGTTTCGTCCAGTGGCATGAAGTCATAATATGTCGGGTCGTTGTTGTTAGTGGTCTGAATGCGTAAGTTGTGTTCGTCATCAAGTTGTGTTGATTAATTGTTGTCGTTGATTGCATTCCTACTTTAAAAAAAAAAAAATTGCACTGCTTGTGTCGCATGTAGTCATAACGACGGGGGTCTTTACATTGACTAGTGTAACAACCCCTCCGTTATGACAACAAAAGTGATTTACAGAGAGGTAATATATATATAAACAAACAAAAATTACAACAAGAGATAAGCGTCACAACATAAATTAATAACTACACAATCAATTTCACCATAGCCAACTGAAAGAAACATCACTATTATTCAATCAACATATCTCAAGTGATAGCATAAGGAAACTACCCGCCCAACCTATCCTACATGGTTAGGACCTCCAAGACACATAAGCAACACTCAAGTCCAGGATTCCTCCGATTGATTTTGACCACTTAAGGTCTCAGGAATGGCGACTGTTCTGAGGAACAGGGAGGTATCTAATCCCGTTAATTTAATCACAAACCGAAATTCAAGACTAGATATATCAACTATACTTATCCATCAATTCCTCAAGGTGTGATAGAATAATCTACTATACTTAATTTATCTCTCATGCAATATTAAGTGCAATTGAGCAAGAGGACAATCCATAAGAATAATAAGAACCACAAAAGCATAAGTACAATCTCAGTGTCAGATAGAGATCTAATTATAATTATCATTAATAATTTGTGAAGTCTATTTTATTCAAGGTCAACATCACTTATCAAGTGATATAACTTCTATAACAAGTACAACCCTTAAATAACTCAACTATATATCTTAATAATATGATATATCTTAGTTAACAATATATAAGGATTCAATGCTATCTTACCAATTCTTTGACCAAATCTCATTTCAAACCATATAAGAACACATATACTAACTTACAATCCAATTTAAATTAAAGGAATGCCAAAACTATTTTTAATATAAGAACACATATGCTAACTTACAATCCAATTTAAATTTAAATTAAAGGAAGGTCAAATCTATTTTTAAAGCCATATATAAGAACTCAAATACTATTTTATAATTCCAATATGCTAACTTACAATCCAATTTAAATTTAAATTAAATGAAGGTCAAATCTATTTTTAAAGCCGTATATAAGAACTCATGAAGGTCAAATCTATTTTTAAAGCCATATATAAGAACTCGAATACTATTTTATAATTCCAATGTAAATTTAAAGGAAGAGCAAATCTTATTATACATGCTGATAGGCATGGTATATAGCTTTGAGTTAGGCTTGAATTTTCATTAGTTCATGGTTGACCATAAAATATACACCCCTTTATCCAAAAGTTTTAAAAATAATTACTTATTTTAAATTTTAAATCATTTATGTGATATCTTATTGGCCAAAAACTTCCAAGTCCATTGTCGGCCTCTCACTTCAATGTTATTGTAATAAATATTTTGCTCTTTATATATATATATATATATATTGTGAAAGTTGGGGTCCATCCAAAACAAATAACAACTCTCTCTATAATGGATATGCATTTTTTATTTTTTGTTGTTCTCATTTAATGGGTACTTTTCCCTAGCACATTTAAATAAAATAAAATAATATTCTTGTAGGTAGGATTCAAATGGATGACAATTGTAGTCTCTTTTCTTTTCACAATTATTTGAGTGTTAAAATTAAAATAAAATAATATAATATTTTGTACAATTCAAAGTTGATGGAATTTGTATTTTTTTTTTCACAATTTTTTTAAGGGTTAATCTTAAATATAAGATTTATTTTTATATTACAAATTTTGAGTGTTAACCTTAAATATAAGTTTGAGCGTTTTACAATGTATAATCTAAATGTTTTATGAAATTGGGTTTTTTTTAGATCATTCAAAATGATGTGAAGGGATATTGGTTATTATACATGCGGCTTGCCGTGGTATATAGTATTGGATATGCTATTGATCGTCTATTAGCTGGGGTTTGACCAAAATAATTTTGAACATTTTTAAAGGTATAACATTACAATTTTAATTTTTTAATTTTTTTAATTATTTTAAAACATTTTTCTAAATTGTGATTCGTTGTTCAAATGCATCTCTTATTGTCGCGACTGTGTAAGGATCTTCAACAGTTGTGGAAGGATCTTTAATGTCCTTTAATGAGATGACACTTGCCTGCCATATTCAACAAATGAATTTGTTATTCATCTCAACGCATGTGGTGGATTCAATACAACTATTGTTTTATTTTATTATACCTGCATAGTGGCAGGTATACGTTGCCATGCAGCCTTGTTTTAAAACAATATATGAGAACTCAAAGGCTAACTTAAAAACCAAATCTTATTTTTAAACAATATATAAAAACTCAAGGCTAACTTAAAAATCCAATTTAAATTTTGAAAGAAAGACCAAATCTTGTTTTTAAACAATATATGTATAGAAGATTCAAAGGCGAATTTTCATATTTATTTATAAGAGTTCATAAGAAGATCAAATATTCTTTTAAGAAGTACGTACAGTTCGATACTCCCTACATTTCATAACCATTTTATAACTATTTAAAATTAATCATATAATATATAGTGGGGAGTTAACGTTGCTTTACCCATCCTTCAAAAACTCACGAAGCTCAACATATTTAAGTGGTGTCTTCAGGATTCAAAGCTATTTCCATATCCGCTAAAGAAAACTAAAGAAGATCGAAATCCATTCCACATCAATGATTAAGGTAGATTGAAAAAATGGCCATATTAAGAAGAGTTTTAAATGGAATAGACAGTAAATCATTGAGACTACCAATGAGGTGGCAGCGAATCAAATGACATTAGATTGGGTCTATAAATTACAAGTTACAAAAGTTACAAATCATGGAAGGAATTTTTTAAATCCAAGATCGAATCAGATTTAATGGGTCCAACAAAATTATGGTATCAATTCGCGATTTTAAAACAAGTGTAGTTGTGGAGCAACAAGTCTCTGCTAAGAAAACAGAAATAAGTCAGGGACTTGTTGCTCCAATATTCCTAGACAAATCTTCAAATCTGAGTGTGCGATATTGATTATGATAGAAATAAAAGTTCTTATAGTTTTTAGAACTTTTACCATGAAGACTAGCAACAAATATCTTATAGACTAAAGATAATGTTCAAACTAGTAAAGATAATGTTTAAACTATATTTTGGGTTAATCGTCCAAGGAACATACCAGCAAACATAATGATGAAAACGCCAAGTTGAAACATTGTATGTATGGTTTAAAACCCTAATATCGAGGATACACGCATAGTGTTTATTAATACATGGTAGACAAAGGTGATGTTCTAAATTTTACAACGAAACCCATCTTTCATTAAAATATTACTTCCAAGGTTTAGACGTTTGAAAAAATTCTAACAGTAGTCATGGAGACATCATGGGATTATTTGCTAACTATATATTTACTAGAGAGGGTGATTTTACTATCGTGGGGTTAAGGTTCCAATATCGTAACTAACAGAATTTAACACTTCAAGTATTGTTTCAGTTGTTTGGTGATTAGTTGTCTAAAAAAAAGTCACATAGCATGGAATTATTAATGAAAGGAGATCATATTAATATCACTCGATGGGTGTGTTTTGTAGGTTATTCCCTACCACTTTCTGATGCATCATACGAACTCTATTGTTCATGACAGAATGTAGTGGGAATATAGAGCTAATAAATTTGAACTTTGCATAAGTGTTCATGAAAAAATGCTTTGGGAGTCAGTTTGGGCTACAATTCCATAAAAGAACATCAGGAAAATAATTTATCAGCTAGCTGATAGATGCAGAGGCAGGTGGTCAAAGGTAATGGGATCGTTTTCCTCCTTCGGCATAATTAATGCTTGTAATATCCCAAGAGAGAATAATCAAATTAAAGCATGGAATGTGTGTATCCTCCCACTAGACGAGCATCACGGCCTAAAATTTGGTCACCAAGTTGCAGTGGGTGACCATGGCGAAAAGGTTTCATTTCTGATAGAGGGTTACAACATTAACAAAATATTGGAAAGAGATTGGCTTACAGGGACCAAAAAAGATAAAAGGTTAACATTTGTACTTCTGAATGTCGAAATAAAAATATATTGAGGTAGAGTAACGAGAATAAACCACCAATTTGCAGATGAAGTAAGGTTTAAGGATTGAATTTCTAAGATTATCCAATATCAAAATTAGATTAAATTTATAGTTATCATGTCTATAGTAATACTTGAAAGGTTAATATTCAATTAAGAATGATCATTTAATTTAGTACAACGTTTTCTTTCAAGATTTGATGGAATACTTCAATAACTAATTAGACAACCTACTCTCTTATTAGAGATGCAACCAGAGCTAATATGAGAGTCAATATATTACTACATGGCATGTCCATACAAGTGTAAAATAGTTATAAATTTTCATTAAGTAATAATACAAATCTAACATTTGTTTTGTATAAAAAAATTGTGCACACCTAATTGATACACCCATTCCACACTTTGTTGGCAAATGATTTGTAACAATGTTTTTTTCAAATATTTCCAGTCATTATGTATTGATTATATTTGTTTGATTCTTTATATTTATTATGTTTAACATTAGTTGATCGGATTCCAGTTTGCAATTAATATGGTAGTTTGTTTGCATTGATGGATCTTTGTCTTTCCTCCATCTGTCATTCTATGATTTTGCATGGGAAGTACGTGGGCGACTGGCTTCGGCTTTATCGTTGCTATGACTCTCGCTTGCGTTGCTATCAACTGGTTTTACTTCCTCATTTTTCCTCTCAGGTGTTTTTAGGGTTGTTGGTGGGGGAGTAAGCTTCGTGTTTCAGGTGTGCGTGAGGGGGTCTGGTTTGGAGAGCGGCGTAAAGGTGTGAGATATGGATTGTGCATCTAAGCAAGAATGTTACATGTAAATATACATCATGGTAAAGATCAATAGCAAAGGTCTAAGTGCCCTACCCACAAAGCATGATTTAAGCAGGCTCCAAACCATCTATGTGGTGCCATCTTTTCCGTCTTTTTAGCTGAAGTAACACCTTCATCCGACGGCTCGAATGCACTACTACCTTCGTCGTAGTTGTTATCCCTGGGCGGTGGCATGAACATTTCCCGTTTACATGCAAGGATTTACTATGATTTCGACAGAAAGAGGTTCACGTGGGAAGTTTTGGGGAAAAACGGGTGTTATGTGGAAGGAGTTTTGTATCTTCCTGGAAACCCTCCAATTAAGCTTGATTCGCAGGATTTGTTGTAGATCGGGGATAAGAAGTTATATTTTTTGTTGCAGGTTAGGATTATTGTGCAGACTCATGCGAATCTTCATGATGGTTCTTTAGCTCCTCATGTTTCGGCCCCCAGTCCCATTGTTGCCACAACGGTGGCCAAGAAGAGGACTGGGAGGCCTAAAGGAGCCTGGGAGGAGGATGGTAATAACCAGAGGAAGAATCAAGCAGGGGAATGGTGTGGAAGGGGCGTGGATAGTGCCTATGCTTGGCCCTCATAAGAAATTCCAGAGCTATATTGGTTGGACTGATATAAGTGTAGTAGGCAGGGCGTAACAAGCAGAGGACACAAGAGGACATAGCAGGCAGAGGACACAACAAAGAGAAATGAACAACAGTAGAAGGTTACCTATAGAATAAATGAGATAAGAATGAATGTGCATAACGATACTATGGTAAGTTGAAGCGCAGGCTCTCAGAGCATCGGGCATGAAGATTCATTATCAGAGATAGCCAGTTGACCTCCAGCCACAATGATATTTCAAAGCATGAACTCGTATGGCTCGGTGTTTCATTCATGGCTTGGTGTTTCATTCCTGCAAATAATGAAGTCCAAATGAGGTAAGTACCATGTAAATGTTTGTAAATGTTTTTTCACTCTCCCAATAAATTTTTTTACTGTAAAATGACCATCAAAGTGAAACGTTCTGAAAGGACAATCTTTAAGTAATAAAAAGATGCTTTAGAAATGCATTTTCTCACCATGGATGCTTTAGAATTCTCACTCTGAGACCTTCAAAAATTGTTGCAGATTAAAGAAGAAAACATGGCATGTTGTCTTTATTTTGCATATTAGATTAAAGAACAAGGGATACACAGATGAAGGGATACGTAGATGAACGGATTCTTTATGGAATGGACTCGACTAGATGATTCACTGGACTCATCACCATTGAGTGACACGAATCTTGCATGGTTCTCAACCTTCTCTGTTGGGCACATACCCGTAATGAAGAACCTCACCCTAATGAAGAAGGGAGTGAAAACATTAAATGTTAATTAACTAATTGATCCAGATTTTATGAGCAGAACAAAATGAATACAGGTTATTAATAGGTTTTTAACACAAAATAACATAGATACAATAAAACTGGTTTTCTATTCAATAACGAAATAAGTTGAAACTGTAAAATGCAGCGGAAACAAGCTTGTTGGAATGGTGGTGGCTTTTCTCTAAGAAGAGATGTGACGACTGTGCGCATTTGCAAGAAGAAGATTACAATGAGGTTCTGAAGGCATTTTTACAATAAACAAGAATTCCAAAAACCCTAGACATCCAAAAGCCTAACCCTAGGAGATGAAGCGCCAAAAGTCATGTGGGCCCCATTTGGGTAAGTTAGTACATCAACTTCTCGGGGTCGTAACTTTTGCATACGATCTCCATTTTAGGCGTGTGATAGCCCGTTGGAAAGGTATCGTTGAGGAAATTCATTTTGGGGGATCAATCATGCCATTGGATAACATTTAGGAGATCGATCCCAAAAAACCTTCATTTAGGCCCTCAAAATGGCCCCAGAAGTTAAAACTGCTAAAAATAGTAAATTGCCAAAATTGTCAGAAAACTATTTTTAGCCAGTTGGAAAAGGTGGGTGGCCACCGATATCCATATGGATCAATCCTCCCTCCTTAGGAAGCAATTCTCTCCATTGTGTTGAGGTCCCCCATTAGATGAGGAAATTTCTGCTGAATTTGGCCCCGGGTGAGTCACTTGCCTTGGTGCAGGAGCTTCCCTGCTTTGACGACTCGATAAAGTTGGATCCTTTGTTGTCGAGTTCCCTTGATATGTGTGTCCAAAATATGATCATTCGATGTTTTTTGTATGCAATCGGGGTTGAGCTCTATTGGTGTCAGTTGTTCTGCTACTTCTGAGGTGTCCAATAATGGTGGGAAATAAGGGCGAAGGAGATCCACATTGAACACTGGGTGCAGGCCATTGAAAGGAGGAATGTTGAGCTCAAAAGAATTATCTCCCACGGCCTTGGTGATAGTGTACGACACATAACAGACTGGGCAAAGCTTCTGATGGGGTCCTGTAAGGCATTCTTTCTGCAAGTGCAACCAAACTTTGTCGCCCACCTGAAACTTATGTGGCACCCAATGTTGATCATGGCACTGTCTGTAATTGTCATTGGACTTTTGTAGGATATCCTGAACTTGTTGGCAGATGTGATGGGTCCTCTCAATGAACCGGGTGGCTTTGTAAGCTTCAATTGGAGTAGGAGATGAGTCGGTCAAGGTGACCGCAAGGGGAAGTGCAACATCTATTGGACCCAATGGCTGGAATCCCAACCCCACCTGAAAGGGGTTGTGGCCAGTTGAGCTATGCAGGGCTCAATTGTAGCTATGTTGGACATAGGGAAGACTCTCATCCCATTTGCAAGGGTGCTTTGAATTATACATTCGAAGAATATGCACAATCATTCGATTTACAACCTCAGTTTGGCCATTTGTCTGGGGGTGGAAAGTCGTGGATTTGGTGAGCTTGGTGTCTAGCAGTGACCAGAGGCTCGACCAGAATGTGCTAAGAAATCGACTGTCACAATATGAGACAATGGTTTTTGGGATTCCAAAATGTACCCAGACTCATTCAAAGAAGAGCTTGGTAGTGGCCTCTATTGTGACGCTCTTCTTCCAGGCAACCATAATCGCCATCTTAGAAAAGCGATCAAAAACCACAAAAACACAGTCATTTCCCCGCTTGGTGGACGGGAGGTCTGACATTTAGTCTATTGAGATGGATTCCCATGGCCTATTAGGAGTAGGAAGGCCATGTTTCTTAGTGGTCGGTTTGGCAATAGCGTAGGCAGTGCAGGACCTGATATACTTGTTGACCTCCTGTCGAAGTTTCGACCAGTAGAAATGTTTCTGTAGCATCGCCATTGTCTTTTTGACGCCGAAGTGTCCTGCCACCCGACTGTAGTGGGCTTCCCAGATCATCTTTGCTCACTCACTTGATGGAACACAAATATGGCCTAGACGACAAAACAACCCATCCTGAAGATGGAAATTATCGACAACTGCATTTATACCCAACATTTGGTAGGTGGTGTTGAAGTCAAGGTCTGTCTCATAGATCTGGGGCCACCCAGATGTCTCATGGCTGCAAGAGTCTAGAATCGTGGTGAGTGTCGCAACTAGCGGTCTACTCAGGTAATCAACGATGCAATTGGTGCTTCTTTTTTTATACTTGATGTTGAGGTGGAATTGCTGCAAGTATGTGGACCACTTTTGATGGCGATCATTCTGCAATTTTCCCTGTGTCTTCATGAACTGAAGTGGCTTATGATCAGTGTGGATCACTGTCTCCTTCCCAAGAATTTAATGTCTCGACTGGCGGCAGGCTTGCACAATGGAGTACATTTCTTTTTCGTAAGTAGGGTACTTACAGACAGTATCTAATAGTGTCTCACTATGATAGGCGACGGGGTGGCTGTGATGAGTGAGAACGATGCCCATGGCATAGTCTGAAGCATATGTCTCGATCTCAAAGGGATGTTGCAAGTCTGGTAGTGAAAGTACTGGGGCTAAACACAAGTGTTGCTTCAAATCATCAAACGCTTGTTGTTGGTACCGACCCCGTGCAAATTTCGCCTTACCACCACCCCTGTTTATTTGGCTGAGGGCCCATGCAATATGGGAGAATCCCAACATGAACCTGTGGTAGAAATTGGCAAGGCCCAAGAAGATCTGAAGCTCAGTGAGTGTTGTTGGGGCTAGCCAGTCACGGATGACTTGGATCTTGTCTAGATCCACATGTACTCCATGTTGATCAATGATGTAGCCCAGGTAATGGACCCGGTCCATGTCGAAGGAGCATTTTTCCAATTTGGCGTATATCTTGTGCTGCCGCAGGGTGTGCAGAACCTGCTGAATATGCTGCAAGTGTTCGACCCAAGTTTTGTTGTAAATTAGAATGTCGTCCAGATACACCACTACAAAAGTATTGGTTAATGGTCACAGGATATCGTCCATCATCCTCATGAAAGTGGTTGGGGAATTTGTCAAACCAAAGGGCATGACCAACCATTCAAAAAGTCATTCCTTTGACTTGAAGGCGGTCTTCCATACATCTGTTTGTTCTATAGGGACCTAGTGGTAGCCAGACCTCATATCAATCTTACTGAATTATTTGGCCCCCGTGAGTTGATCAGGGAGGTCGTTGATTCGGGGAATCGGGTACTGGTTTCTGACTGTGATTTTATTTAGAGCCCAGTAATCAATACAAAGTCATCAGGTTCCATATTTCTTCTGTACCAGGACGACTGGGCTCTCGCAAGGTGATGAGCTAGGGTGGATGTGCCCCTTGTGGATAAGTTTTTTGATCTGTCACTTGATCTCCTCATTCTTTAACAAAGAGAGATGATAGATTGGCCCATTGGGCAGTGGTGCGCCGGGGGTCAGATTGATGGGGTGCTTGACCTGGCAGTGCATAGGTACCCCTGTAGGTGAGGAGAAGATATCTGAGTATTCCTCCACGACCTTATCTACTTGTGTCTGTTGTGTGGAGAGGTCGATCATAGAGACCATGGATGTGGCTGTGATCGTTCGCTTATTCTGAGAGCGAATCATGAAGAAGACAAACTTCCCTGTCTGAGAGATGACCTTCCTGCATTGCTTAGTAGAGATCAAGGAAATAACACTAGGTGGGACTACCTCGGTTATCCTGTACAATTTCCTGTTCAAAGTAATAATAACACTACGAGGCCTAAACTCATATACAACATGACGTTTCCATAAATAAGGTTGGACCAAAAGAACATCACAAACTTTGAGAGGAGAAACATCACACAATACCTCGTCTTTGAAGGGCTT
>SNQJ01S0042287.1:46640-70966 GCA_010110895.2 Picea sitchensis | reverse complement strand
TGAGCTTTCCTCTGTTTCCTTTTGGTCACAGAAAGTTTCCCACCAATATTTGACATGGGGAACGGCTTTGAGTAGCGCAAAAGTAATCTTTTCTCCATTCAAAAAGTTATGGACAAAAAAATACCCTTCTAGTAGATTCAACCACTTGTCTACAACATATGCGTCTATCTGACCTTCAAATATAGGAATATCGAAGTTTATTTTTACCTTGAAGGGGGCGGCGCCTCCGTTCAAAGAAGACGTGTCGCCTGTTGGTAGTTGCCGAAGGATTTGCGCGAAACTATCCATCATCTTGTTTATTTGTTGCATGAGAGATTCCTCAATCAACATTTTGAAAGGATCTCATGTCCCATCATATTTATTTTCTCCTACCATGAGAGGCCTCTTGGGTGTGCAAGAGCTTATGTCCTCAAGAGAAACAAGCTCGAGACCAAACTCTTTGTACTCTGACCTCGTTGGGGACATGCATTAAGATGACAAGGAGCAGACCACTCTGATACCAATGATCCATATTTTATGAGTAGAACAAAATGTATATAGATTATTAACAAGTGGTTAACACAAAATAACAAAGATACAATAAAACTAGTTTTCTATTCAATAACGAAATAAGCTGAAACTGTAAAATGTAGCGGAAACAAGCTTGCTGGAATGGTGGCGGCTTATCTCTGAGAAGAGATGTGACGGTTGCACACATTCACAAGAAGAAGATTAAAATGAGGCTCTGAAGGCCTTTTTACAATAAACAATAATTCCCAAAACCCTATACATCCAAAAACCTAACCCTAGGAGATGAAGTGCCAAAAGTCATGTGGGCCCCGTTTGGGTAAGTTAGTACATTAACTTCCTGGGGTTGTAACTTTTGCATACGATCTATGTTTTAGGCGTGTGATAGCCCATTGGAAAGGTATCATCAAGGAGATTCATTTTGGGGGCTCAATCATGCCTTTAGGTATCATTGAGGAGATCTATCCTGAAAAACCTTCATTTAGGCCCTCAAAATGGCCCCGGAAGTTAAAACTGCTAAAAATAGTAAATTGCCAAAATTTTCAGAAAATTGTTTTGAGACAGTTGGAAAAGGTGGGTGGCCACTGATATCCATATGGATCACTAATGCAATCTTTGAATATATCATTAGTTCATGTGAAGATACTTACACCTTAAAGTAGTCATCATTTGTAAGTTTCAAATGAAAAAATTTGCATATCTTCTCCCTATGCCTCCCTATGCCTAGGGAAGAGGCCAAATAAGACCACAATTTGAAAAATTACGCCTAAAAATCAAATTTGAGTTTGAAAATTACATAAAACTTTAAAAACTTTGGGTTAAAATGTTTTGTGCAGCTTTGGTCTGAGTGCACAACTAATAGACTACCTAAAAACCGTTTACTAAGAGTCCCTGTAGCTCGAAGGGCAGGGACTAATAAGAAGGCAATCAAGTGTGGACTGGATTGAAGAATTCTCTCACAAAGTTTCTATGAATTAGGTTCCAACTGCATCAAAGGCAGAGGAAAGGAAATCCAACAGTCTGGTCTTACCTAAGTTTGCAGAGACCCACACCAAAATTAAATGCAAAAATCGATGTAAAAATAAAGTTCAGTCTTCAAAACTATAATGAGCAACGAATCTAGTTTTCTTTTTGAATCAGAAATGGATTCAGAAATATACAGAACATTGTAAACATAAATTTATTTTCAGAATTTAGAATTCGAATAAGGGTTTGCAAGTGTCAGTTAATTCATCAAAAAATTTAACCAACCCAACATATATAACACACAACAATCAACGCCCAACTCAAACATAAGGCGATAAGGAATAGAGAAACAAATCAAGAGTTGTACCCAATCTAGTCCTTGAAATGGTGCACAACCTATTCCGAAACCTGATCCGACACCTAATCTGGTCCTAGGTATGACACTAATTTCTGATAAAATTTGAAATTAACTCAATGGGAAGCGAATAAGATTTGGTAATGGTTAAGCTTTAAGGAAGGACGATAAATTAAATCAAAGGAACTCGGGAAGGTCAAGTTATTGTGTAGCCTCAATTCATTTCCGAATTAAAATCCAAACATACAAAGATCTTTTAAAAATTCACTCTTTGAATGTGTATAGGTCGCTTTGCCAGAACGATTAATAATATTAACTACCAGTCATACAATATCCTATAGTGAACCAATAGAACACCATAATCGAGGTTTATAAAAATTTCAAGGACAATGGAAAAGGAAGAACAATCACTTAAATTGAAATTTTTGGGTTGTTCAAAGATGGGGCAGTAGTCACACAGAGTTACAATAATTCCAAAATCGCAGGCAAAAATTTAAAACATGGAGTTCAAAGGCCAAGAGCCAAGTCGTAAGTAATCAAGGTGTGGGAGAGAGAGAGCACCAAGAGGAGGAAAGAGTCCACAGAGTATGGTATTGTACATACAACATCCACCCAAGGTAGAGCCACCACTCTATATCAATCTTGGTATCCCAACTCTCACAAGTAAAACATAGTCAAAATGATTTTAGCAACATAACTTTACCAATAACCAGTGTGTCCATTACTCATCCAGACCATTTGCTATATAGGAATTTCCTCACTGACACATACCCACATCCATAATTAATTAATTTTTAAATTAAATAAATTAGTATTTTTCACCCTCACACTTGTCACCCTCTCCCCAAGTTGCACAAGTAATTACATATTTTATTTTAATTAAAAGTCAATTTCCCTCACATTTCCCAAATGTGTACCTTAAATCGCTCTTAGTTGTCTCTTTATTCCCCAAATTACCATTTAATGACTGTCTCCTTACTAAATTTGAGTTAGAGTTAAAGTAGGAGTCTTCTTCTAGTTAGACTAGTGGTAGCTAGACTCTAGATACCATTCTATGTGTACACCTATTCTCTCATACTTTATTTATTTCTTATTTTAAAATTCCATTTTAATATTTTCTTGCACACATGTGCATTATGTCAAATCTTTAGATTTATCTCATTTTTTCTTTAGATTGATTTATCTCTAATCTTTTAATTTATTTAGCATTTTATTTTAGTCCCCTAACTAAACTTAGACTTAGGCTTTGTCTTAGAATAGGCTTAGACTTTTATGGGGATTTAAAATTTATAAAAACACTCTTTAATTAATTATTTTAAATCCGAAAATGTGAAATCAACTCAATGTTTTCTAGGCCAAGTAGATTTATTGACTCAAGTTTTTAATTACGTGACGTTCCCTTCAAGACGCACTCTTGTTCTCCAAGGGTGTCACTCGCCTTTTGACTGGCTTTGGTAGTTTTTCCAACCCCTGGAGTCAATACTCCACTTAGTCGACCTTGTGAGAGACTAAGGAATTCTAAGGAATAAGGACTCTGCCTTATTGCACGCCCCTTAGAAATATCCGTGAGTGACTATCTCAGTACACCCTCACGACATCATGGATCTCTCGAACTAGGTAATTGTCAACCTACAATTCGAGCCACGACGAGAGTGCTAGTAGGTTGTGTCAAGGACTCTGCCACACCTCTCCCTCAATGTATGGTTTTTGTGCATGGCCCCTTTACTCCTTATGTGAGTCAGATTAACAAGAATTTGTCAACCTGCATCCATTGACAAAACATTGTCAATGATCCATATACAAAATCATAATATAATCAATCATATGTCGCATATATGTAAAATGAAATAATCAAACCAATACAATACACTCCCTGACTCAATCTGGAGTCCAAGGAGGTCCATTGATGCCATCAACATCTATAATCTAGCCTGTGTCATGCACACTCAAGTAAACTCGTCAATAGCATATGTCAATACATATATCAAGTAACAATAAATCACAACCCATCAACATCATCATGCAAAATCCATAGTCGAAACAAATAACATTGTACTATAACCAGATCACTTGCACGCAAGTGTCCTCAAAGAATACGTTGATAACATGTGCTCAGTATAGCAGGATGTTCCAACTAGCAAATCATGTGCAAATTAGGTTGGAGGTGGACATGAATTATTGATTTATTTTGTTATTTATGAGGAAAGGAGAATTTTGACTAATCATGGACCTTTTATACTTTGTATCTAAATTGTTATATATGTTTTTACAATGATTACTAGCGTTGAGCCATGTTTTTATCAAACAAAATATGGATAGTATAATTTTTACTGAGCATGTATTTATTTTGATGGAAATTTTGATATTTTGGTTATATTTTTATTTTCGGTGATATAAGTAGTAGTTGCAAATTTGTTTATTTTTTGGATAACATTGTGTTTTAGTGATTCTTCAATTTTTTAGTGAAATCTCAATAGTATGATGTTACATGGTCATGTGCATTTTGTTTTGGTTTCATTATTCTCTTGGTTGGAAGGTTTGAATATATCTTTTAATAAGCATTTTCTGTGATTGCTTAAAAAACTTATGATTATTAAGGGATTTATAAGGAGAATGGTAGTATAAAGAATTTACCAAGACATAAATGGATAGGAGCAATAAGGATTTTTTGCAAAGTTATAGGAAGTCATGAATCGATAACTCAAATATTTGATTTTATTTTACTTAAGTAATTTGACTAGTGTGGTGGACCCTTAGGTTCAACTTATAAGTATAGACATAGGATATTTTTCTAGATACAACATGTTGGGTTCCTTGTTTTGATTTTGATAGAGGACATGTTGTAGTTGGAGGGAAGGAAATGGTGGCACAGAATCAGTAGACAGAAAATATATGAGTTGTATCACCTAGATTGAAGATTGTTAACAACATTAAAGAGTATCATTCATAGAGGGAGACAAGAAAAAAAATATCAAGAAAAATTCCAGGTGATCAAGGAGTTGAGTGGTCAAAGAGTAAACATACCTAGCTAGAGCATAAGCAAATGGTGTAAGAATTACCAAAGAGGTTATATTTCTTGGAGTCAATTTGTAGTTGATCTTTATGAACATTTCGAACACAACACTCATCATTTGGACTGCTTGACCAAGGTTAAACAACTAAGTAAATTTGAAGAATACATATTTTCTTTTGAGAAACTCGCTTTCCACACTAAAGGCATGTTTGATACCTTCTTCTGAGAATGCATTATTAGTGGTATTAAGGAAGAGCTTTGTGCCCACATATTAATGGATCACCCTACCACTTGGATAGAAGCCACTTAACGTGCCAATGAATCCCAACAAGTTGTCAATGCCTAAATGAAAAAACCATCCTTTATTCCCCGTCCATGTCCCACGAATCCCTCTTCTCCCCCCCTCCTCTTAATATCTACAAGTTAACTCATGTTGAAATGGAAGGGTGTTAACTTAAGGGTCTCTTCTACAATTTTGATGAAAAATATTTCCCTGGGCACAAATGTAAGAAGTAGAAACTCTTTATGTCCATTTAAGAGGACATTTCAAAGGAAAACACTAATGTTATCCCTCAAGAACTTTTGCCTCCACTAGTTGATGAAATTCTTCCCAGTGATCAATAAGATGTGGAACCCCAAATATCCGTACATGCTTTGACTAGTATTTTTTCTCCCCAAACCTTTAAATTGATTGGATACATCAAGCATCATAAAGTCATTATCTTAATTGATAGTGGTAGCACCCATAACTTTATTCATCGTTGGGCAGTGCAGGAGACACATTGCTATATCCATACAATAAACAAATTTTAGATCATGATTGCTAATGGAGGTTCCATGAAATGTAGGGGTCCTTGTGAAAATGTGCACCTTCAAATTGGTGATTATCCTTGAAATACCACATGTTTTCTATTGAAATGGGTGATTGTGACATTGTTTTGGGTGTCAAATGGTTACAAACACTTGGTCCCATCACCATGGATTTTAGGGAGTTATGTATGAGTTTCCAAAAAGTAGGGTGTCGCTACACTTTCCAAGGAATCACAATAGGCTCTATAGAGATCATCGGCTCACAATGCATGAAAAAACTCCTTAAAAAGGGACATTCTATCATTTTCACTCAATTCCATGCCATTCAAACCTTTGAGACTTCTTCTCAACCCATCCATCCCAACATGTAGTTAGTCTTATCAAAACACCAATTAAATTTTTAAACACCCCAAGGCCTACTACCCTTACGTGGTGCACATGATTATTCTATTTCACTCATACCCAGTAGCCTCCCACCCAAATGTTTGCCCTTATTTCCACCAATTTGCTTAAAAAAATGAAATTGAAAATATTGTTCCATAATTGCTATCTACAAATGTCATCTTCCCTAGTACTAGTGTAATCCTTATTCATTCCCAATGGCTATGGTACTCAAAAAACAAGGTACTCGCATGTGTCCTAAATTTCGTAATCTCAACGGAATAACTATCAAGGATAAGTTTCCTATTCTAGTCATCGATGATCTTTTGGAGGAACTTCAAGGTGCTCATTTTTTACCAAACTTGATCTCCATTCTAGCTATCACCAAATCCATATGAAGGAGATCAATATCCCCAAAACTACTTTCCGCACTCACGAAGGGCATTATGAGTTCTTGGTGATGCTCTTTGGCCTTTGCAATGCACCATCCACCTTCCAAAGTCACATGAACTACATCTTTCAACCCTATCCATGTCGTTTTGTCCTTGTCTTTTTTATAACATCCTAATCTATAGTAAAACTTGGTAGGCCAATGTTACCCATGTTAATTGGGTCTTACAACTACTTTATGAGCATTAACTATTTCTCAAAATGTCCAAATGTACCTTTGGTGTGTTGGAAGTAGAATATTTGGACCATATTGTTTTTTTTTTTTACAAGAACTGAAAAATTTGTATTATCAAAAAGGCGTGGTCGAAACCATTGAGGAGTTACAATGTCCTTCAAAATTCAGGCCGATCGGTGGCCTCAATTAATCCCTTATTACAAACTACTAATGATTGTTTCAAATACTCAAACTTTACATAAAAAAACATTACTGAATATACTCAAAAAAAAACTCTAAGGATAAAAGTGAAGACACACTACATCTACACTAACATGTTGGGAAAGAGCTCGCCAATTTGGCTGACTTACGGGCCTGACTTCAGTTATCATTGGTTGAGATGTGGCATGTGATGTATTCTTATTTCTTGCTACTGTCCAACTTTCATTTGCATTTGTTGAGGTACTTGTGATGCGTGGATTTTTTGGATTGTCTTGATCTGGAGCTTCTATTTTTTCTTCATCCAATACCCGAACTTATTTAGTCAGATCTTCCCAGCTAGTTGATAGTTGAGGAGAATCTAATCGAGGTCCTTCATCAGAAATTTGAGGAGAAGACTCTTTCGTCGAATTTTGAGACGGAGTTGGAAGAGGAGGAGGATTTGGACGAGACATATTTTCGTTGGATTGAGGGGGCTTCGAGATAACTTGATGGTCATCGTTTGATCCCACCCACCAATTAGATTTTAGAGGTTTTTGGTTCTTCTTGAGACCTTTGGGACAATGGGATGCAAGATGCCATGTTTCAAAACAAGATCTGCAATGCAAGAAAAATCTCTCATAGTCTAGTTTCTAAGACCAAGAATATTTTTTACCAGTAAGAATAACTTTGGCTATGAATCCTTTACTGAAGTCCATTTCCACGTAGATGCATGCAAAAGTGGAGGTGTTGTGCCTTGAAGTTTCACGACTTTCAAAGTGGAACTTTCCCAAAGCCGAACCAATGGATTCAAGCGAGGGTAAACCCCATAAATGCAAAGGGAGGTTAGGAAGCCTCACCCAAACAGGAGCTGAGGAGAGAGTGTCAAAAGCTGGATTGAAAGAAGGAGACCAGGGTTTCATGAACAAACCTAAATTGCCCCTAAAACCACGGGCTTGAGCTAAGAATCATATCACAATCTTCCTCATTGTCAGACTCAACAATGAAGAAACCTTCAGCACAAGGATGAATGCAAGCTTGTTTTTGCATGATAGGAATCCATGTGGTTGTGATCCAACTGTTGAGATCAACTAAATTTGGCCAAAAACCATTGAAACGACAGACCAAACTCACAGATTTATAGTATTCTTCCTCCTCCTCGGCATCTTGACCCATAGGAATGACAAGGGGAGGAGTTTCATTAACCAGAAGAGACGACGAAGAGACATTTGAGTTCCGTTGAACAACCTCACGGAAAGAGGCCCTAGATTTCGAAGTTGAGGCTGGTATGGACCCCGAGCTGGAGGGAAAACCCCACCGCATGAGGCTCCCGCAAAGAGGGACATGACCATGACCATTGAGGGCGAAGGAGATCAGTTGCAGGCCTGCCACAGTTGGACCATATTGTTAGTAAAGCTAAATATTTGTAATATTTTTTTAACAATATGTATATTTAGATTTATATTAATAAAAATAATAAAATATAAATTTTAACCATTTTGATAAAAAAAAAAAAAATTACATGTGGTTCACAACATGAGAGAACAGGGGGTGGGCAAGCATTTTCAAAGAATTAGAGGCTCAACAACAAGAGCATTTTATAGACTCATTAAAGAGCACACCATGTCACTCCAAGGATTTGACCCTGAACAAAGAGAATAACAATCATTCCTCCCAACCACCCAAACTACATCCAATAGATAAATAAAACATACCTTTTATCATTTACAAAATCAAATAAATTTATTATTACATTATTATTTTGAATTTTCTTAAATTAAATAAAAAAAAATTACCCACACACACTAAAAACATATATATCATTTGCCAATCAATAAATTCAAAAGAAACACATTGGCCACCCACCAACGTCAATTAAATGCGTAAAGGTAAAGTAAATTGATAGTTTCTAAAGTATCAATGACCATGGTTCCCACCTCACCCAAAATCATCTTTTCTTCCTAACATCATACACATGTTTGGTTTGTCTCTTAATTTTACTCTAACGTTAATGATAAGTAACCTAATTTTTATGAACTTTTATGAAAGCTCAATCTTATTAAAGTACTTGATTAATAATAAGAACTTTTATTTTAAAAGTACAAGTTACTAGAACATATGATATTTAATTTTTATATTTATTAAAGTATAATGATTTTGATATTTAATTTGTATATTTATTAAAGTATAATGATTTTGTTAGAGGTAGAAGATGTAATATAATAGTTTAGATAGGAAATAAATTATTATTTTTTTATATTTTTCGAGGAAAATTTTCATTTTAATTTTTTTTCAAAACTTTAATATTTTAAGGTATTTTAAAATAAGTTAAAATATTTAAAAATAAAATATTATTGTTAAAAAATTGTATTCATTAAATGGAATTATTACTTCCTAAAAAAATTGTTTATGTGATAAGAATATTTTATAAAAAGAATTTAAGTTTATTCACTTATTTAAGTATTATGTAATAAATTGTGTATGTGATAAGAATATTTTATAAAAAGAATTTAAGTTTATTCACTTATTTAAGTATTATGTAATTTTGAAAATTATTTAGAGGTTTTAAAAAAATTTGTATTGATGTTGGTTTGAATGTATACATGAGGAATAAAATTGCATTATTTTTACTTTAAAAGACATAAAACAATCACAAATTAGTTTTTAAGGTGAACTACTAAAAATAACCGAACATTGTAAATATTTGGGATTGATATTAATGAGAAGCTTAATTGAGATGCATGTAGGAGGAAAACAATGCAAGTTGGGGTGGAAGCAAATTTTTATGACGGGTTTGTTTTTAAAATTATTCTTATGATGATGTTTTATATTTATTGTTGTTCATCATTTAAATAATATGTATTATATATGTTTTTTAAACTTTTGTCATGAATACAAGAGCAACTTTTGTTGTTTGGATTTTGATTTCTAAAATGTATGTTTTTTTTATTGAGAAACTTAAATATCAACCACTAATGTTTTAGAAAGTAAAATAAAATCGAACTTGTGAGAGGTACCCATGCTTATTTGTATTATCAGGGGGCATCTAAAAACACAGGTGGGAACATATTTCACATGTGAAAACCAAATGTAGTGAGAAAATAAGTGTGAAAGAATGTGTTTTATAAAATTGGGGCAGACTTCAACCAAACGATGACAATATTCATCCTCATACAGTAACAATTTTTAAAAATTCAAACAATAAAAGGGTGAGAATGTTAACTGCAATTGTGATTTAANAGAAAATAAGTGTGAAAGAATGTGTTTTATAAAATTGGGGCAGACTTCAACCAAACGATGACAATATTCATCCTCATACAGTAACAATTTTTAAAAATTCAAACAATAAAAGGGTGAGAATGTTAACTGCAATTGTGATTTAACACTAAATAATTATGACCTTTACTTCTATAGAGAGTTCCATATAGGCAGAATTTATAACCTCTGTTATGTATGCTTTACATAACAAATCAGTGTTTTGAATTTCTGAAATTATTACTTATGTCTAAGTTGGAACTGGGGATTACATGATGTTATCATCAAGAAGAATTTACAAGGGCCTTTTCCAGCAACTGTTGGTAAATACCCATCAAATTTAACCACTAATTGGAAGCATTCAAGCATACTGCTAAAAAGATTCAAGACAACAAAAGTTCAGATTGACAATTGTAACAAATTACAATGATTCTTTAAAATGCTCGTAATGCAGGGAATTGTGTATATCCCTAACCAAGTTGAGCAAGTGAAAAAACATTTAATANCAAGCATACTGCTAAAAAGATTCAAGACAACAAAAGTTCAGATTGACAATTGTAACAAATTACAATGATTCTTTAAAATGCTCGTAATGCAGGGAATTGTGTATATCCCTAACCAAGTTGAGCAAGTGAAAAAACATTTAATAACAAATTGTTTAACATTTAAAAACAATAGTCTAATCAAAATGATTATTTTGGAGCGATATTTTCCTGAGACATTTGCTCGAAATTCGATGAGAAATTGTTAGATCCGTATATTTGAGTGACTATTTCTGTATAATTGGAATACTCAATGAGTTTTTCTGAATCCATTTCTAAATTTAAAAATGAATTTTAAATAACAAAAAATAATGATTTCTTACAAATTTATATCACCAAATTCTGACTCAAAAAACCATTTCTTAAAACAATTAAACAACCCATAAAACAACACCTAAAAAATTTTACTCCCTAATTAAAATGTAACTATACCTTGAAATGTAACTATAAGAATTTTTACTCCCTAATTAAAATGTAACTATACCCTGAAATGTAACTATACCCAATAGAATTTGAATCTTTTGTACAAATAGAAAAATGACAGTGATAGGATTCTGGTTAGTTAAGGAGAGATGCTGTGAAAGAGATGTGGCAGCGGCACCGCCACCGCCACCAGGCGTGTCTGAGGGGTCAGATTCATAAATGCCAACCGTCAGAAGTTGAGACTTTCCTCGTCGTGTTCGCTTTTTTTCCGCCACCTTACGCGTTTCAAAGCTTTTCTCGAATTCTTGCTCTGAAAAGAAGACCGGATTACATAATTCTTGCTCTGAATATTTTCTGTCACTACCTTTCCATATTTGTTCTTTTCATTTGAATTTTTATGAAAATGATTTCAATGATTATTTAATGGTGAAATAAGAATGAAGTGAAAATGGTAGTGTTAGCTCTAAAGTTTGCTCTTGACTGCAAAAAAAACAATGTCTAGCACATCTTAAATTATAAAAATGACTTTATGTGTGGGTAGCTCAGGAATACTAGACTCAACTGATAAAGATTGGGCATCGAGTCAAACCAATTACAACATTCCATGGACCAAAGGCAATCAAGCTAGTTACCAGACAGGTTGAAATGCATTGTGAAGATGGAAGAAAAAGAGAAGACAAATATGAATAACAGAGATAAACTATCCTAGCTCAACTCTACATTTTCATAAGATTGCTCTACATTTTCATAAGACTGATTACTCAATAAACATAAATCCTTTCTAAAAATTGAATAAAAAATAATTGAATAAACACATAATTCATGGGAAATCACAACAAAACTTCAATGCTCAAGATTCCATAAGTCATGAACAATTATTGATGCTCTGAAAAGAAGACCGGATTACATAATTCTTGCTCTGAATATTTTCTGTCACTACCTTTCCATATTTGTTCTTTTCATTTGAATTTTTATGAAAATGATTTCAATGATTATTTAATGGTGAAATAAGAATGAAGTGAAAATGGTAGTGTTAGCTCTAAAGTTTGCTCTTGACTGCAAAAAAACAATGTCTAGCACATCTTAAATTATAAAAATGACTTTATGTGTGGGTAGCTCAGGAATACTAGACTCAACTGATAAAGATTGGGCATCGAGTCAAACCAATTACAACATTCCATGGACCAAAGGCAATCAAGCTAGTTACCAGACAGGTTGAAATGCATTGTGAAGATGGAAGAAAAAAGAGAAGACAACATGAATAACAGAGATAAACTATCCTAGCTCAACTCTACATTTTCATAAGATTGCTCTACATTTTCATAAGACTGATTACTCAATAAACATAAATCCTTTCTAAAAATTGAATAAAAAATAATTGAATAAACACATAATTCATGGGAAATCACAATGAAACTTCAATGTTCAAGATTCCATAAGTCATGAACAATTATTGATCCTCAATAACTGGTTTTTCATTCAAGCAAGAAGATAAAAGAAGATGGAAAACATAGAGGTTTATAGTATAGTAATAAAACCCTCGAGGATATCTGATAATGGCATATTACAACAGGTCTAAGCCCCAAAACCCATACAAATGAGATAACTTTCAGTATTCTCACAACATTCTCCTCCAGAAAGGAAGATCCCCCGTATTACATTTGAGTTTTCCAATATATAGAAATGATACTTCTAATTCCAGATTCAAAACTAGTGACTCAAAAACTCCTTAGGTCCAAGCATAGAAAATGGTTACAAAAGTATAGGATCTGGTAACAAAAAGATAAGATTAAAATAAATGCTAGATCCTATTTTCTTGGTCTTATTTTCACTAACAGATGGGCTGGAAATGTGCCAATTGAATGCCAAAAATTTGCCAAAATAAAAGCATCATCCTCCTTGTATGTGATGGGTATTCATAGTCTTCATAATTTCTGGAATTACATATTTCCTGCACATCCGGTAGCTCAAAGAAATTTTCTACAGAAGAAGCGCTATTGGATCTCCTTTCGATATATTTTGAAATTATTTTCGCCAATTTTACTTGAATCTCCTATCAATTTTGAACATGCATTATATCTTGCAAGATACTTGAACTTATCTGAGCAAACTGAGCCTACATTCTTCAAATTTAGAGCTCGAGTTCAATGCTCTATATGAAGACGCCAAAGCCCATATACTCTGCAATTTGTGCATGGATTTGCTAGAATCATCAAACTCACATGGGTGGTTCTTTGTGAATGTTCAACCTTGAGCACTTGCAATGATTTTCATTTGGGTACTCTTTGAGTGTTCTCAACGTGTTCAATTCTCTTTATTTTTTTCTTCGACACCTACACCCTTTGAACAATGAGACAATCAAACCCTTATGACTGTGTTCATTTGGTAGTCAACAATGTGAGCATTTTGGCATTTGGACACTGTTGTAGCATTCAAATTAACACTTGGGTGTTTAACCTTGGACACCTATCTCGAGCACTTAACACTTATATTCAATTGACTTGAGTTGAAATTTCATGGTGTTTGATATCCTTAGCGGGCACTGACCTATACACTTGGAGGCACTCAAATTTCGACATTTGAATTCCCTGTCGACACTTGTGAGCGCTCTAGATACTAGAGCTCAGGCTTAGGCACTTGGAAATATTGTGAGCACCCACTTCTTAATTATATATGGAACTTCAACCTGGCATTAAACATTTGCTTATGGTCGAGCTTGGAGCTCTTCTCGTCGACACCCTTTCTGGCTTAGATTCAGTCAATTGTTCTCATCGTGAAGTGCATGGATTATACTTGACCCATGAGCTCTCTCATGGTGCTCGATGCTTATATTGGTACTCAGACTCAGTGGTTGTTTGTTGACACACTCCTTGTGACTTAGCTCTCGATGCATATGTTTGTTGAACTTCAATAAACCCAACATTTAGTAAAAATTCAATTTTTTTACGAAAACTTAATAATATATGCTAAGTCAATTTTTTATAGAAGATCAGTGTTAAATAAATTATGTTACCAAAACTTAGACTTTCCCATAGTGAGTAAAAATTTTGACATTACGATATAGGTGCTAACACCTGGATCCAACTAGAGATGATGTCCTCTCCCCGGTGAGGCATCAAGAACTTACGCACCTTTGTGTCTTTTTTCCATTTCAACTCGTAACCTCAGAACTTGTTTTAACCCAAACCAATCCACACCACAAACCCAAACTACTCACATGGTCGGGCAATCAAAATAAACATCAATCTAAAAATAAATGACAAGCATTGATTAACTGTTCCTCCATTGGGATATGGAGTCTTATTCACTTATTTATATTGCACACCAAATCAATCCAAATGATTGAAATGTGAGCTTATTTATATACACTTCCTACTAACTAAATCATTTTCTTTGCTTAAGTATAAGCAAACTTCCATAGTAATAATCCATTCTAGTAACTAAATTATTAATTGCATTTTGTTTCCATCTTTGAGCACAAATAGGACTGAAGAAGCTAAAAAGCACAAATAATAATAATATAGTAAATCCCATACTTAAAACTCTGGAATTCTTTCTTTATAAAGTCAAAGACACAAAATTCATGATTACATTCAACTCCATGTAGATAGCCATAGGATCATAAAAATGAGTAATATATTGACAATCGACAGTTATCTCTTCTTGTTGTTAAAATGAATGAGTTGCCTCTCAGTATTCTCAACTTTCATTGCTCCATTGTTGCTCTCCTCTACTCCCGGTTCAAGAATAGAAATAAGAGGCTCATTGATTTCTCGAAACCGTTGCTCATCATTATCTCCCTTAATGCCTTCCAATAGTTTTGATTCATAGTTTTCATACATAGGTTCACTGTTGTAGAATTCCATGTGTATTGATTCAGAACACTGTTTCTTGTCATCAGGATATTCATCATAATTAGGTTATCTCATTAGGAACAAAAATTCATCATAAAAATAAATATTAGGAAAACATTTTGATGTAAAATGATTAAATGCATCTAAAGCCTTGTTATAATCAGCTTCATCATCAATACAATGCTCAACATCTTCCTCCTGGATAGAATAATTGGAAAAAGATTCATGTGTGACTAAATATTCCCCCACCTCTCCATTGGTAAATCCTCTTTCATTCACACTACAAAAATAATCACCTACTATATGTTGAATGTACGATTCATATTATTCGCAACAATGCTCAAAAATAAGTTCTTTAGGAAAATATATCTTACAACGATGATGAAATGTTGTATGAAATTCTCTTAAAGAGGAAATGCTAGAAGAAGGCAAGGATTTGTACCATTGTCGTGCATCACCTTCTAACAAATACATGAACATTTTCATCAATGCATCCTCATGAATAATTCCCAGTTGATGCATAAGTTCATGGAAACCAAGAAAATGTTCTATAGGATTATCATCCTCGTTTCCTCTAAACATTTGGTCTCCATTCATCTCATAGGAGGAAACGGAAACCGTGAATAGTTGAAAAGATAAATGGAGCAAACCTCACAGCTATAATAGCAATACGCATCCGAGAATCAGATAATTTTGACATTCTGAACCAATGGATCCACCGATGGATTCTTTAGTCATGGAGTTGCTGCGAATCATCTGCGGCCAATGTTCATTGTCCCAACCTTTTCACCATAAAAATCCAGAGTTGATAGCTGTCGCTCTCCTAGGGGGAAAAAATGACTTGTTTCTCGCTCTAATAACGACGCCAAAAGATGTTAGCTCTAAAGTTTGCTCTTGATTGCAAAATATCAACGTCTAGCACATCTTGTATGATTAAAATGACTTTGTGTGTGGGTAGCTCAGGAATACCAGACTCGGTTGATAAAGATTGGGCATGGAGTCAAACCAATCACAACATTCCATGGGCTAAAGGAAATCAAGCTAGTAAACTGCATTGTGCTGAAATGCATTTGTGAAGGGGTGGGTTGAAAAAGAGAGGACAAATATGAATAAATGTAGGATAAACTATCCTAGCCTGCCTATGCATTTTCATAATACTAAATACTCAATAAAACTTCTAAAATTAATTGAATAAACACATAATTCATGGGAAATCACAATGAAACTTCATTTCTTGGGAATCCATAAGTCATGAACAATTATTGATCCTCAATAACTATTTTTTCATTCAAGTAAGAAGATAAAAGAAGATGGAAAATGGAGAGTTTTACAAATTGCACAAATACCCTCTAGGATCTCTACACCTACATACTGTGTTTTTAAGCCTTAAACCCATACAAAATGACAGGATTTTAGTATTTCTCCTCACAATAGCCTCCTCCAGAAAGGAAGATCCCCCGTATTACATTTGAGTTTTCCAATATATAGAAATGATACTACTAATTCTAGATTCAAAACTAGTGACTCAAAAACACCTTAGAGCCAAGCATAGAAAATGGTTACAAAAGTATAGGATTTGGTAACAGAAAGATAAGATTAAAATAAATTTTATATCCTATTTTCTCGGTCTTGTTTTGACTAATCAGGTGGATGGAAAAGCAATTGATTGCCAAAAATTCACCAAAATAAAAGAATCCTCCTCCTTGTATGCATGGGGTATTCATAGTCTTCAGAATTTATGGAATTACATATTTCCTACACATTCAGTAGCACAACAAAATTTTCTACACAAGAGGCGCTACCAGATCTCCTGTTCAATATATTTTTATAACTATTTTGCCAATTTTACTTGAATCTCCTACCAAATTTGAACGTGCATTATATATTTCAAGATACCCGAACTTATCTGAGAAAACTGAGCGTACCTTCTTGAAATTTCGAGCTCAAGTTCAATGCTCTATATGAAGATGAAAAATCCCATATAGTCTGTAATTTGTGCATGAATTTAAGAATCATCAAACTCACTTGGGAGGTTCTTTGTGAATGTTCAACCTTGAACACTTGCAATGGATTTCATTTGGGTATTCTTTGAGTGTTCTCAAATCTGCTCAATTCTCTCTTTATTTTTCTCTCGACACCCAATGCCTTGAAAATGAGGCAATCAAACCCTTAGGATTGTGTTCATTTGGCAGTCGACAATGTGAGCGTTTTGGCATTTGGACATTGTTGTAGCATTTAAATTAACACTTGGGAGTTTAACCTTGGACACCTATCTCAAACATTTAACACTTATATTCAATTGACTTTTGTTGAAATTTGATGTTGTGTTTGATATCCTCAGTGGGTGTTGACCTGCACACTTGGAGGCACTCAAATTTCTGCATCTGGATGCCCCGTCAACACCTGTGAGCACTCTGGATACTAGAGATCAGAATTGGGCACTTGGAAATCTTGTGAGTGCCCACTACTTAACATCTGGGACTTTGACCTAGCATTAAACGTTTTCTTCTAGGCGATCTTAGAGCTCTTCTCGTCAAAACCTTTATTGGCATGGATTTAGTCAATTGTTCTCATCGTGAAGTTCATGGATTATACTTGACCCATGAGCTCTCTCTTCGTGCTTGATGCTTATCTTGGTACTTGGACTCAATGGTTGTTTGGTGACACACTCCTTGTGATTTATCTCTCAATGCATATGTTTGTTGAACTTCAATAAACCCAACATTTAGTAAAAATTTAATTTTTATCAAAACTTAATAATATATGCTAAGTCAAATTTTTATAGCAGATTAGTGTTACATAAATTATGCTACCAGAACTTAGACTTTCTCATAGCTTTGACATTACAATATAGGTGCTAACATGTGGTAAATGTTTCGTTTTTTGCTACATTTTTACTAGTTAGATGATATTTTGGGGAAGAAACAAGCATGCTCAACCTCATGGTTGAGGAAGAGGCTTTGGAAAGGAATGTGATAATGTTTGAAGAGGTGGAGGAATGAAGAGAGACAGGGTTTCAATCCACTTTGACATTAAAGAGTTTGCACTAATTGGTGATTTGTTTTTTTTCCATCATCCCGATTTACATCTATTGAATCTTTCTTTTGATACAAAATTTCCTCCTCACCCTAATATTTTTGAATTGAATGAAATTGGTCAAAATGTTCCAATCTAGGGTGAAAGTCCAATCTCTCAATTGAATCCTCCTCCTCAGATCTGTGTGGATCTCAATGGTCATGCACCTTTTTCATTGAATAAACATTTAAAGCCTATGGTTTTGATAAACCGTGATATCCACCCTTTGATGGGAAATGGAATGTAATGTCATATTCATTTGTTAATTACAAACATCATGTAATGATTTCTTAGTGGTATTATATACATGACTACATCATAACGTTAATGCACCGGATCACATCATAACTTCGTAGTTGCCGCGACTCTAGAGTAGTACTGGACAAGATCACCCTAGAAGTCCTAGTTTTTTGCATGCCTATGGAATTTTATAAAATTAGGACTAATTTATCACACATGCATCCTGGGAATTGTTCTCCTCTCACTCTCTCATATATAATTAAGGTGAAGGAGGCCCCTAAGCATGTAATGGAGTGTCATGTAAAGCTTGTTGTAAATGAAGCCGAGCCACATCTCTTTCTTTCAGATAAACTACCCCATTATGCCAATTTGTGTTCTATATTGTTTTCTCTTATTCATTAATCTAATTTGGGTTTCACTATATTCTTGTGTTTCTTGCAATATCTCTATGTATTTCCTTCTTGTTATTATCTCTGCTATATTTCTATCTTCATGTCATTCTAAAAATAACTTTATCATATATCGAGTAGTCCACCTTTGTCATTTCTCAAAGCAAGTCCCTGACGAGGTCAGGGTACAAAAAAAATTGGGTCTCGAGCTTGATTTTCTTGAGGAAAATTCCTCACCATCCCAAACGACCTACCATTACAAAGAAAAGAGAGAAGCACGGAAAGAGATCCTTTCAAGACGCTGCTCGAGGAATCCCTCATGCTACAAAGGAACTAGGATGATGGACAATCCTCGGGCCAAGGTTAGGGACCTAACCTCCTTTAACCCCCTCATGTGTAGAATAATATAATTCCATGTAATAAAGGACAATTAATAAGGCCAAGCAATAAGGGAAGAATAAGTCAAATGTAAGAAGACCTAATAGAAGCTTCCACTCTAGAAGGACTTCCTCTAGATTGTTTTTTGATAGATAGATTGCATAAATAGGAATAGAGGGAACTGGAAACTTATTCTGAGATCATTGTAATTGAGCTTTGCTTTGTTGTAGGTTTCCCCAAGAGGCAAGTGAACATTGCTATCATTAATCATGTGCCTTTTTGGTTTTATTCTAGTATTATTCTAGTATTTTTATGGTTATATAATCGTTGTTTCTATTTCTATATAAAATATGTATGTGTTGCATACTAATTTATATCTGGAACACTAAAAGTGGTATCAGAGATCTTTCCTCGACAGAAATCACAGGTTAATTTTTTTCGGTAGAGACGACTTGATCGCCTAAATCTATAGAGACTATCTTTAGTATAAACTGCGGGTCGGGGAATCATACACTAGAACTACAAGTGGTTTTAAGCACATATCTATTGACACCCCAGGTCCTATGTTGGTGCTCCTCTGTAGAAAGCATCGCATTAACACCTCAGAGCATTCCATTTCAGATATCCCTCGGTCCCTCCATAGATAAACCTATCAATTACCTGACTTCTATAGTGACACCGGGAACAACACTCATGAAGATACTCTACACTGGTAGTTGTATGGCTATAAGCATGGTCTAGCCTCCTTAGCTCAAGGCTCCGAGATATTGGCCTAGTACCACCGTTGGACCCCGCATGTAATATCAAAGAGTTATGCGACAATGAAAACCCCTTGTCTCAGAAACCATGAATATCCTCCACCGGGATGGAAAACCCGTAATCCGGGACAAGATATATTGTCGCACAATTGTGCCTCCGTGCACTCGGGTTGTGAAATTACTACACATTTCTTCATGCTAAGCATTTGGGAATTTCATCAATACAGTATTATTCGTCGGTATAACCAAGCAGGAGTAAAAAAAAAAGAGTATAGTGGTCCTCCCGACAAACTTATTTGGGACCCATCACACCGGGTTCCTCTTCCGCATTCCCTTGATGTCTATCATTTTAACACAATTCTTTCTCTTTGTAATCTCGACCCTCCAACACCCTTGTTTGGCCCTTATCCCATTGGATCCCACTTTTATATTTGATCTCAATGGTACCTATCATTTGACACTCTTCTTGTCGTGTTGGTCCCACCCACCCCTCCAAACCCTTTTTGTTTCCCCTATATCATTTTCCTTCCCATTTTTCCAAATTGCTACCACACTAGCCTAAGAACTCAATACCTTGATTGTTGACACCCACTGGAACTAGGAAGACATCACACACAAATGCCAACCTTTTATCTCAATCAATTGCTATCTTAGGTCCTCCAGTAACAATGTTCCTACATCAAAGACCTAAAAGACCTCAAAGCCACCTTTGAACACTTCATGGGTTATCCCTTAACCCTTCCTCTCTCAAAAACCATGTTATCAAGATGACCATGACTCTTCCCATTACCAAGGTCCTCATAATACCCACTTTTATCGAGACCTCTTCCCTCCTAGAATTGAGGTGAACAATTTTTATGGATCGGATCCCACCTGGGCCTGGTCACCCAAATGGAACATTATTTTTATTTGCATGGCATTATTGATGATTTATCCAAGCTTCATTATGGTGTCCTACATCCGGATCCAGAAAGATGGCAATGGTAGAAATGGTGGCACGCCTAAGGTAAGGTTGCTTGGACACAAATTTCTCTAGGGTTGGATCTTATGACCTCTTTGACTCGACACCCACCATTTAGGTTGTTTGGACCAAGTTAAATTAGTCCGGGATAGTGGAAGAATTTATTTCCTCATTTGAGCACTTGGATTGCAGAACATAGGGCATGTCATATTCCTTCTTAATGGAATTATTTATTAGTGGCCTTAAAGATGAAATATGTGCCCATGTTCTCATGGTACTCTGCACTTGCTTGGAAGCTACTCAACGAGCCATGAAGCACAACATATTGTATCCTCTCCCAAAACCCACAAACCCTCCTTTCCCCCTCACCATAAACCCACTAATTATGCCCCTCCTACAACTCCCATCAAGATCCATAAATTAGGGCTGTCGGTTGAACGTCAACTCTAAGGGTATTTATTATTTTGATGAAAAATATTTTCCTGTGCACAAGTGTAAGGAACATAAGCTTTTAATTATGGCTATTTTGGAGGATGTTTCTGATAAAGATGTTGAAGTTTCATCTAAGGTTTCACTACCCAAAGTAGATGATTTTATGTTGTCCTCTGATGCTCCTGAAGTTGAACCACTGATTTCACTACATGCCCTCACTGGCTTCTCTTCTCCCCAAACTCTCAAATTAATTGGTTACAATCGTGTACAGGGAAATTCATCATCCCTAGGGATGTTGGTAGCACCCATAATTTCCATTCATTGCCAGTTATCAGTCTAATGGTTATATTTTTATTTTCTATGATATATAGTAGTTAAAATGTCATTTTTGGATAACATCAGGTTTTAGTGATTCTTCAATTCTTTAGTGAAATCTCAATAGCATGATGTTACATGGTCATGCTATTTTGGTTTCATTATTCTCTTGGTTGGAAGGTTTGAATATATCTTTTAATAAGCATTTTCTATGATTGCTTAAAAAACTTATGATTATTAATGGATTTATAAGGAGAATGGTAGTATAAAGAATTTACCAAGACATAAATGGATAGAAGGAGCAATAAGGATTTTTTGCAAAGTTATAGGAAGTCATGAATCGGTAACTCAAATATTTGATTTTATTTCACTTTATAATTTGACTAGTGTGGTGGACCCTTAGGTTCAACTTATAAGTATAGACATAGGATATTTTTCTAGATACAACATGTTGGGTTCTTTGTTTTGATTTTGATAGAGGACATGTTGCAGTTGGAGGGAAGGAAATGGTAGCACAGACTTAGTAGACAAAAAATATATGAGTTGTATCACCTAGATTGAAGATTGTTAACAACATTACAGAGTATCATCCATAGAGGGAGACAAGAACAAAAATACCAAGAAAAATTCCAGGTGATCAAGGAGTTGAGTGGTCAAAGAGTAAACATACCTAGCTAGAGCATAAGCAAATATCAACTAATTCATAAATAAGGAACTAAAAGTAGGCTAACTATTTCCTAATTTTGAATGTACCTTCCCACCTTTGGGTGCATCAATATAAATGTAAGGATCTCAAATTATCAAAAGGTTAATTCCCCATTGGACATTTGTATTGTTGGATTTATGTTAATCACACGTTGATTCTAGTATATTCTTATTTAAGTTCTAAACTATGACCCTATTGCAGTGTCATGATTAATGAACTCTTTTGTAATGATGTATCAGGTTATTTTGTAGATGAACGGAATGAGACCCCCCTTTGATATTTGTGTTGTCTTAACATTGTATGGCGATGATGTCTTTTACTAGTTTTCATTATTTGTGATGTTGGATGACATTAATTGGATTGAATAGTTGTTGCATTCTTAGGTTAGGATGATGATTCTTGTTATGATAATGCTTAATCACTAAATAGATAGAGAGTGTTAGGGTCCTACATGGGGGCTTCACCTTGTTGACCAATATCTTATCATGTTCATTCAAAAAGGGGTTTTTTTAATTGTGAAAATAAGGTCAATATATTGTATATATCAGGGAGGAATGCAAAGTATGGGGGGTTTATAGGTATTGGGCGGGTATAAAAAGGGGTATCTAGTAAAAATATGGGTTTTTATTATTTGATAGATGTATTGGGAGGGGGGTCTAACAAAATTTTTTTGGGAGGTATTTATTAGTATCTAGTGAAATTAAGGGTATTCTTCAATATCTCATGAATGCATGTACTATGTCATAGGTTCACAAAGTCAAGACCCCGTGGGGTCCTAACATCCCTAACCTCATAAATATATCAATAGGTTGTTATGTATGGAGCTCGTCACTAGTAAACAAGGCCCATGTAGTAGTGTGAAAAGAAATATTGTAAGAAGGCTTACTAGAAGGTTCTTCCTACTAGAAAGTTCCTTCTCTAGAATGTTCCTAGGGGGTAGAAAGTTCCCCCTCGAAGAGGCAAGTAAACATATTGTCCATATCAATAAAGGTATAATATTCTAGTTCATATTGTCTATTGTGTCTGCAAATCTATTTCTTTATGCAATAGATCTGATTACTATCTGTAATTTTTACTCTAAATATTTCTAATTGGCACATCACAAGTAGTATCAGAGCTCTTTCTTGAGCACATTTTTAGAGAAATTTTTTTCAAGCTAGAGACATGTTTGAATATTTGTAAATAACACAGTGATTTATCATTCAATAGGTAAACCTGCAATTAGGGAAGCATACATGAAGGAAATACAAGAGGTTTCACTTGGTTGGAAACCTGTGAAACCCCTATTGGTACCCCTTCGAGTTGTATCGCATTAGACAACACATGTATATATAACTTCACTTCCATGTACCCTTGATTATATTGTAAGTCATGTAGGTGTCTTGAAAATATCTCTAGATCAGTCACTCGACCACCTGACTACTATAGTGGCACCGAGAACAACACTTGGGAAGATTACTCTTGGGTACCTAGGTAATCGAGTAGTACGGCTAAGGGTATGGTCGAACCTCCTTAGTTCGAACCTTGATATATTGGGATGAGTATTATTGTTGGACCCTACATGTATATCAAAGAGTTATAACATAGGGCACTCCCATGTCCTTAGGACCCTTGTAGCCATAATCCTTACTACCAGTCCTAGAAACTTATAAAACAAGGGGTTGTATTGAAAATTTGAGCATTCAGTCACTGCAAACCTTGATTCCTGCCAACCGTTAGGGAAATTCCTACAAAAATTACAATATTAAGAATTTGAGCATTCTGTCTATGCAATATTCTTCAGGTGGGAGTATTTGGGATTTATCACAATAGACTCCTTGTGTTGCATTGATAGTCGTGGTACCACTATCTCAAAAGACTTTTTTTGAGTGGACCTACTCACTCCATTACCCACTTCCTATTTCAATAGCCCCAACAAACTACCATGTTTATGTTGGTACCACTCTCCAGTAAGCGTTTTTTTTTTGGACCCGCTCACCCCATTAGGGAAATTCCTACATAATTTACAATATTAAGAATTGGAGCATTTTGTCTATGCAATATTCTTCAGGTGGATTTATTTGGGATCTATATCAGTAGACTCCGTGTGTTGCACTGATCGTCATGGTACCACTATCTCATAAGCCTTTTTTGGGTGGACCTACTCGCCCCATTACCCACTACC
>SNQJ01S0042287.1:34309-46590 GCA_010110895.2 Picea sitchensis | reverse complement strand
TACCACTCTCCAGTAAGCGTTTTTTTGTTGGACCCGCTCACCCCATTAGGGAAATTCCTACATAATTTACAATATTAAGAATTTGAGCATGTTGTCTATGCAATATTCTTCAGGTGGATTTATTTGGGATCTATATCAGTAGACTCCTTGTGTTGCACTGATCGTCATGGTACCACTATCTCATAAGCCTTTTTTGGGTGGACCTACTCGCCCCATTACCCACTACCTATTTCAATAGCCCCAACAAACTACCATGTTCATGTTGGTACCACTCTTTTTGTGTGGACCCACTCACCCCCTTACCCCACACCTATCTCATTAGTCCCAACAAGTAGTTGTGATCACATTGTTACTAGTCTCCAATACTTTTTTTTCTAGTGCACCCCATCCCGATGGCTCCCCGAAACACCCATGAGTTCGACACACACATTACTCACTTGGAAATGTTGTGTGATGAATTGCAAAACAAATTAGATACGAACCATTATGTTGTCGATAAAAACTTTGTTGCAATTAATTCCAAGCTCAATAAACTTGAATCCCTCCTTAACTATTTGTACCAAATTATAACTCAATTCAAGTAACCGTCATTCCAACCAAATGGAGTTGAATCATCCAATTCCATGGGGGCTCACTCTAACACATGTGTTTGTGACATCTAACTCCCTAAAATGGATATGAATAAATTTGATGGCTCTAAACCCATCGGCTGGGTCACTTAGATGGAACACTATTTTTCACTACATTGCATCACCAATGATTTAATGAAACTTAATGTGGGTGTCTTGTATTTAGATCCTGAGTGTTGGAAATGGCGTAAGAATTACCAAAGAGGTTATATTTCTTGGAGTCAATTTGTAGTTGATCTTTATGAACATTTCGAACACAACACTCATCATTTGGACTGCTTGACCAAGGTTAAACAACTGAGTAAATTTGAAGAATACATATTTTCTTTTGAGCAACTTGCTTTCCACACTAAAGGCATGTTTGATACCTTCTTCTGAGAATGMATTATTAGTGGTATTAAGGAAGAGCTTTGTGCCCACATCTTAATGGATCACYGTACCACTTCGATAGAAGCCACTTAACRTGCCAATGAATCCCAACAAGTTGTGAATGCCTAAATGAAAAAACCATCCTTTATTCCCCTTCCATGTCCCACGAATCCCTCTTCTCCCCTCCTCCTCTTAATATCTACAAGTTAACTCATGTTGAAATGGAAGGGTGTTAAAYTAAGGGTCTCTTCTACAATTTTGATGAAAAATATTTCCCTGGGCACAAATGTAAGAAGTAGAAACTCTTTATGTCCATTTAAGAGGAAATTTCAAAGGAAAAAACTAAGGTTATCCCTCAAGAACTTCTGCCTCCACTAGTTGATGACATTCTTCCCAGTGATCAATAAGATGTGGAACCCCAAATCTCTGTACATGCTTTGACTAGTATTTTTTCTCCCCAAACCCTTAAATTGATTGGATACATCAAGCATCATAAAGTCATTATCTTAATTGATAGTGGTAGCACCCATAACTTTATTCACCATTGGGTAGCGCAGGAGACACATTGCTATATCCATGCAATAAACAAATTTTAGATCATGATTGCTAATGTAGGTTCCATGAAATGTAGGGGTCCTTGTGAAAATGTGCACCTTCAAATTGGTGATTATCCTTGAAATCCCACATGTTTTCTATTGAAATGGGTGATTGTGACATTGTTTTGGGTGTCAAATGGTTACAAACACTTGGTCCCATCACCATGGATTTTAGGGAGTTATGTATGAGTTTCCAAAAAGTAGGGTGTCGCTACACTTTCTAAGGAATCATAACAGGCTCTCTAGAGATCATCAACTCATAATGCATGAAAAAACTCCTTAAAAAGGGACATTCTATCATTTTCACTCAATTCCATGCCATTCAAACCTTTGAGACCTCTTCTCAACCCAGCCATCCTAACATGTAGTTAGTCTTATCAAAACACCAATCAAATTTTTAAACACCCCAAGGCCTACTACCCTTACGTGGTGCACATGATTATTCTATTTCACTCATACCCAGTGGCCTCCCACCCAATGATTGCCCTTATTGCCACCAATTTGCTTAAAAAAATGAAATTGAAAATATTGTTCCATAATTTCTATCTACAAATGTCATCTTCCCTAGTACTAGTCTAGTCCTTATCAAAAAACAAGGTACTCGCATGTGTCCTAAATTTCGTACTCTCAACAGAATAACTATCAAGGATATGTTTCCCATTTTAGTCATCGATGATCTTTTGGAGGAACTTAAAAGTTCTCATTTTTTACCAAACTTGATTTCCATTCCAGCTATCACCAAATCCATATGAAGGAGGTCAATATCCCCAAAACTACTTTCCGCACTCACAAAGGCCATTATGATTTCTTGGTGATGCCCTTTGTCCTTTGCAATGCACCATCCACCTTCGAAAGTCTCATGAACTACATCTTTCAACCCTATCTATGTCATTTTGTCCTTGTCTTTTTTATAACATCATAATCTATAGTCAAACTTGGTAGGCCAATGTCTATAGTAAAACTTGGTAGGCCAATGTTACCCATGTTAATTGGGTCTTACAACTACTTTATGAGCATTAACTATTTCTCAAAATGTCCAAATGTACCTTTGGTGTGTTGGAAGTAGAATATTTGGACCATATTGTTTTGTTTTTTTTACAAGAACTGAAAAATTTGTATTATCAAAAAGGCGCGATCGAAACCGCTGAGGAGTTACAATGTCCTTCAAAATTCAGGCCGATCAGGGGCCTCAATTAATCCACTATTACAAGCTACTAATGATTGTTTCAAATAATCAAACTTTACATAAGAAAACATCATTGAATATACTAAAAAAAAAACTTTGAGGATAAAAGTGAAGACACACTGCATCTACATTAACCTATTGGTGAAGAGCTCGCCAATTTGGCTGACTTACGGGCCTGACTTCAGTTATCATTGGTTGAGATGTGGCATGTGATGTCTTCTTCTTTCTTACTACCGTCCAACTTTCATTTTCATTTGTCGAGGTACTTGTGATGCGTGGATTTTCTAGATTGTCTTGATCTGGAGCTTCTACTTTTTCTTCATCCAATACCCCAACATATTTAGTCAGATCTTCCCAACTAGTTGATAGTTGAGGAGAAGATATTAATCGAGGTCCTTCATAAAAAAATTGAGGAGAAGACACCTCTTTCGTCGACTTTTGAGACGAAGTTGGCAGAGGAGGAGGATTTGGATGAGACATCTTTTCGTTGGATTGAGGGGGCTTCGAGATAACTTGATGGTCGTCGTTTGATCCCACCCACCAAGTGGATTTTAGAGGTTTTTGGTTCTTCTTGAGACCTTTGGGACAATGGGATGCAAGATGTCCCGTTTCAAAACAAGATCTGCAATGCAAGAAAAATCTCTCATAGTCTAGTTTCTGAGACCAAGAATATTTTTTACCAGTAAGAATAACTTTGGCTAAGAATCCTTTACTGAAGTCCATTTCCACGTAGATGCATGCAAAAGTGGAGGTGTTGTGCCTTGAAGTTTCATGACTTTCAAAGTGGAACTTTCCCAAAGCCGAACCAATGGATTCAAGCAAGGGTAAACCCCAGAAATGCAAAGGGAGGTTAGGAAGCCTTACCCAAACAGGAGCTGAGGAGAGAGTGTCAAAAGATGGATTGAAAGAAGGAGACCAGGGTTTCATGAACAAACCTGAATTGCCCCAAAACCACGGGCTTGAGCTAAGAATCATATCACGATCTTCCTCATTGTCGGAGTCAACAATGAAGAAACCTTCAACACAAGGATGAATGCAAGCATGTTGTTGCATGATAGGAATCCATGTGGTTGTGATCCAACTGTTGAGATCAACTAAATTTGGCCAAAAACCATTGAAACGACAGACCAAACTCACAGATTTATAGTATTCTTCCTCCTCCTCGACATCTTGACCCATAGGAATGACAAGGGGAGGAGTTTCCTGAACCAGAAGAGATGACGAAGAGAGATCTGAGTTCCGTTGAACAACCTCACGGAAAGAGGCCCTAGATTTCGAAGTTGAGGCTGGTCTGGACCCCGAGCTGGAGGGAAAACCCCACCGCATGAGGCTCCCGCAGAGAGGGACACGACCGCAACCATTGAGGGCGAAGGAGATCAGTTGCAGGCCTGCCACATTTGGACCATATTGTTAGTAAAGCTAAATATTTGTAATATTTTTTTAACAATATGTATATTTAGATTTATATTAATAAAAATAATAAAATATAAATTTTAACCATTTTGATAAAAACAATTTTTTTTTTACATGTGGTTCACAACATGAGAGAACATGGGGTGGTCAAGCATTTTCAAAGAATTAGAGGCTCAACAACAAGAGCATCTTATAGACTCATTAAAGAGCACACCATGTCACTCCAAGGATTTGAACCTGAACAAAAAAAATAACAATCATAACTCCAAACCACCCAAGATACAACCAATAGATAAATAAAACATACCTTTTATCATTTAAAAAATCAAATAAATTTATTATTATTTTGAATTTTCTTAAATTAAATAAAAAAAAATTACCCACACACTAAAAACATATATATCATTTGCCAATCAATAAATACAAAAGAAACACATTGGCCACCCACCAACGTCAATTAAATGCGTAAAGGGAAAGTAAATTGATAGTTTCTAAAGTATCAATGACCATGGTTCCCACCTCACCCAAAATCATCTTTTCTTCCTAACATCATGTTTGAATCATACACATGTTTGGTTTGTCTCTTATTTTTTATTTACTCTAACGTTAATGATAAGTAACCTAATTATTATGAATTTTTATGGAAGCTCAATCTTATTAAAGTACTTGATTAATAATAAGAACTTTTATTTTAAAAGTACAAGTTACTAGAACATATGATATTTAATTTTTATATTTATTAAAGTATAATGATTTTGATATTTAATTTTGATATTTATTAAAGTATAATGATTTTGTTAGAGGTAGAAGATGTAATATAATAGTTTAGATATGAAATAAATTATTATTTTTTTTATATTTTTCAAGGAAAATTTTCATTTTAATTGTTTTTCAAAATTTTAATATTTTAAGGTATTTTAAAATAAGTTAAAATATTTAAAAATAAAATATTATTGTTAAATTGTTTTATTCATTAAATGGAATTATTACTTCCTAAAAAAAAAATTGTATGTGAAAAGAATTTTTTATAAAAGAATTTAAGTTTATTCACTTATTTAAGTATTATGTACTTTTGAAAATTTGTATGTAAAAAGAATTTTTTATAAAAGAATTTAAGTTTATTCACTTATTTAAGTATTATGTACTTTTGAAAATTATTTAGAGGTTTTAATTTTTTTTGTATTGATGTTGGTCCGAATGTATATATGAGGAATACAATTGCATTATTTTTACTTTAAAAGACAGAAAACAATCACAAATTAGTTTTTAAGGTGAACTACTAAAAATAACTCAACATTGTAAATATTTGGGATTGATATTAATGAGAAGCTTAATTGAGATGTATGTAGGAGGAAAACAATGCAAATTGGGGTGGAAGCAAATTTTTATGACGGGTTTGTTTTTAAAATTATTTTTATGATGATGTTTTATATTTATTGTTGTCCGTCATTTAAATAATATGTATTATATATGTTTTTTAAACTTTTGTCATGAATACAAGAGCAACTTTTGTTGTTTGGATTTTGATTTCTAAAATGTATGTTTTTTATTGAGAAACTTAAATAGCAGCCACTAATCAGGTATGATTTTAAGGATGGAAATTTATTTTAAAATGTAGAAACCTTGGCAAATCTTACTAATCCTTCATATTTCAACTATAAAATGTGTGACGATATTTTTGTAAAAATATTCAAATTTCTAAGGATTTAATATAGTTTGTAAAAAAAATTAGCTATTTTTAAGATAAAATAATTTTATCCCATAGAATTTGGGCGAGGGGAAATCCATGGAAAATTAGCCCATGAACTAAATTTAGCCCCTAAAATCATCCATGCCACTAATCTTTTAGAAAGTAAAATAAAATAGAGCTTGTGAAAGGCACTCATGCTTATTTGTATTATCAGGGGGACATCTAAAAACATTGGTGAGAAGGTATTTAACATGTGAAAACCAAATGTAGTGAGAAAATAAGTGTAAAAGAATGTGTTTTCTAAAATTGGGGCAGGCTTCAACCAAAAGATAACAATATTCATCCTCATAAGTGACAATTTTCAAAAATTCAAACAATAAAAGGGTGAGAATGTTAACTGCAATTGTGATTTAATACTAAATAATTATGAGCTTTACTTATATCGAGAGTTACATATAGGCTCTCGATGAAACTCAATCTTTTTTTCCCTCTCAGCGTTGCAAGATGTGATAAGGTCCAAAAAAAATTTTATAACTTGTGTTATGCATGGAGTCTTTCCCATAGAATTTATAACCTCTGTTATGCATCTTTCACATAACAAATCACTGTTTTGAATTTAGGAAATTATTACTTATGTCTAAGTTGGAACTGGGGATTGCATGATGCTATCATCAAGAAGGATTTACAAGAGCTTTTTCTAGCAACCTCCCCCCACCACACACATATATATTTATATGGAAAAACGGGTAAATATCCATCAAATTTAACCACTAATTGGAAGCATTCAAGCATACTACAAAAAAGATACAAGACAACAAAAGTTCAGATTGGCAATTGTAACAAATTACAATGATTCTTTAAAATGCTAATGCAGGGAATTGTGTATATCCCTAACCAAGTTGAGCAAGTGAAAAACCATTTAATAACAAATTGTTTAACATTTAAAAACAATAGTCTAATCAAAATGATTATTTTGGAGCGATATTTTCCTGGGACATTTGCTCTAAATTCGATGAGAAATTGTTAGATCAGTATATTTAAGTGACTATTTCTGTATAATTGGAATGCTCAATGAGTTTTTCACATATTGAATTCATTTCTGCATTTAGAAATGAATTTTAAACAACAAAAAATAATGATTTCTTACAAATTTATATCACCAAATTTTAACTCAAAAAACCATTTCCTAAAACAGTTAAACAACCCAAAAAAACAACACCGAAAAGATTTTACTCCCTAATTAAAATGTAACTATACCATGAAATGTAACTATACCCAATAGAATTTTTACTCCCTAATTAAAATGTCACTATACCCAATAGAATTTGAATCTTTTGTACAAATAGAAAAATGACAGTGATAGGATTCTGGTTAGTTAAGGAGAGATGCTGTGAAAGAGATGTGGCAGCGGCACCGCCACCGCCACCAGGCGTGTGTGAGGGGTCAGATTCATAAATGCCAACTGTCAGAAGTTGAGACTTTCCTCGTCGTCTTCGCTTTTCTTCCGCCACGTTACGCGTTTCAAAGCTTTTCTCGAAACCTTGCTCTGAAAAGAAGACCGGACTACATATTTATGAAGGGAGGAAATATTTTCTGTCACTACCTTCCCATATTTGTCAATTTCGCCGATTTTTGCAGAAATTTGAACGATTTCCAGCTCAGCTTCCACAACTTCGAATTATTCGGAGGTGTGAATAGTACGCTGAATGTCTTGTTTCTGGAAGGAATTCAAAGTCATATTGAATCCCTAACTAATATATATGCAAAAATCAATTATTGAATTATAAAAGAGCATCTATAATTCAATATTTATAAAATAATGATTAACAATGTTTTAGTTTTTTAAGGATATTGTTATTTCTAATTGATCAGAAAATATATGCCCTTCCCCACATAGTGGCTGATATGGGAGTGATAAAGCTTCGCAACCCCAAGGGACATAGGTTTCGAACTCGTGACCTCTCCCCAAACTGGAAGAGTGTGCGCACGTCTTAACCAATTGTGCTATCCCATGGGACCTATTCTACCAAATGACTTTTGCTTAGGAATCTGTCCATATAAATTTGCACTAAATCACTATTTTTTGTTGTTTAAAATTAATTTCTAAATACATAAATAGATTCAGCCAATCTAACAATTTATAACCAGATTTCAAACAAATATCCCCAAAATATATTAAAAAAAAATCACTTCATAAAAGATTTAAACTTGGACTATATAAAATTTGTTTTCTAATAAATTGGATTTATTTGATAACTTGACTTGTTTTTGTCATTTGCCTTTTCTTTTCTCAAAGTCGAGTTTATTTTTCAAAATTTTGATTACGGAGAGCAATTTGAGAGTGCTTCTTATTTATTACTTTAATTTATAATTCTCTAAAAAGCTAGTTTAATTTTCAATTTAATGTTAATAATTAAATGGTATTATTGATAATTTTATTTTAATTTAAGTATTTAAATTTTTATAGAATTTTTTTTAAGAATAGGTTGAAATTTTTAGTTTAATGGTTAAGAATATGTGTTTCCTCTTAAGAGGTCACAAGTTCAAATCCAGAGGAGAGTAGGGTATGTATACTTCAATAAACTTTACCAGTCAAATCGTTGAGCGAAGGAGGATAGGTCCCTTATTAACTTGGTTTTGCCTTATTGTTAAAGTTATAATGTTCCATTCTATTATCTCAACATTTTGCATCATGAACAATATTTCATCTTTTTAGTCATGATATTGGAAATTATATAAAATTATTTCATATTTTTATTTAGTCTATAAAAATCATTTGTTGTCATTCAAATATAATTTTAATATACAAATTGGTTAATGTTTTTGATGATACTTATATAATTTTAATATACAAATTGGTTAATGTTTTTTTTTAATGGATGTTTCATGTTTAATTCCATTTTGATTTTTAGGGGAGTGTAAGGATGTTGCTTGAATTCCACTAGTTAAAGTTTTTTTTCTACTTGATAATTTCTTAGCATTAAAGTGGCATAAGTTATGTTGCCCAGTCTTAACTCATATTTGAGCATTGTATTTTCACAAGTGAAGATTTTAATTTTAAATCAATATCAATGGCATAGTTTATCAAGCATTAAAGTGGTATAAGTTATGTTGCCAAGTCTTAACTCATATTTGAGCATTGTATTTTCACAAGTGAAGATTTTAATTTTAAAACAATAGTCATGGCATAGTTTGAAGTGCTTAGGAAAAATATGATTTAAGTGTTGAAGTCTCCATGATGGTTTTGGGTAGATTTGCAACCTCATGTTTGGGTGTTAAAAGAGTGTGATTAGCTTCTAATTAAGTTCGAGAAGTGTGTGAAATACGTTTTTTCTTGTCAACAAAGTGACTTGTTTAGATTTTGACTAAATCTCCCCTTGATCAATCAACTATGTTCTACATGTGTAAGCTTTTGTTTTCTCCCCTTTTTTTGCATGTAAATTTCCTAGATCCCCATGCATTTTGGTCTCCTAGTCACATAGAGAATTGTTCTTTTCATTTGATTTTTTGTGAAAATGATTTCAATGATTATTTAATGGTGAAATAAGAATGAAGTGAAAATGACCGTTTTAGCACTAAATTTTGCTCTTGACTACAAAAAAACAATCTCTAGCACATCTTAAATTATAAAAATGACTTTGTGTGTGGGTAGCTCAGGAATACCAAACTCAACTGATAAAGATTGGGCATGGAGTCAAACCAATTACAACATTCCATGGACCAAAGGCAATCAAGCTAGTTACCAAATAGGTTGAAATGCATTGTGATGGTGGAAGAAAAAGAGAAGACAAATATGAATAATAGAGATAAACTATCCTAGCTCAAATTATCCTAGCTCAGCTCTACATTTTCATAAGACTGAATACTCAATACACATAAATCCTTTCTAAAAATCAAATAAAAAATAATTGAATAAACACATAATTCATGGGAAATCACAATGAAACTTCAATGCTCAAGATTCCATAAGTCATGAACAATTATTGATCCTCAATAACTGGTTTTTCATTCAAGCAAGAAGATAAAAGAAGATGGAAAACATAGAGGTTTATAGTATAGTATTAAAACCCTCGAGGATCTTGATAATGGCATATTACAACAGGTCTAAGCCCCAAAACCCATACAAAATGAGAGAACTTCCAGTATTCTCACAACACTCTCCTCCAAAACCAGAAAGGAAGATCCCCCCGGTATTACATTCGAGTTTTCCAATATATAGAAACGATACTACTAATTCCAGATTCAAAACTAGTGACTCAAAAACTCCTTAGGTCCAAGCATAGAAAATGGTTACAAAAGTATAGGATCTGGTAACAAAAAGCTAAGATTAAAATAGATGCTAGATCCTATTTTCTTGGTCTTGTTTTGACTAATAGGTGGGCTGGAAATGTGCCAATTGAATGCCAAAAATTTGCCAAAATAAAAGCATCATCCTCCTTGTATGTGATGGGTATTCATAGTCTTCATAATTTCTGGAATTACATATTTCCTGCACATCCGGTAGCTCAAAGAAATTTTCTACAAAAGAAGCGTTATTGGATCTCCTTTCGATATATTTTGAAATTATTTTTGCCAATTTTACTTGAATCTCCTATCAATTTTGAACATGCATTATAGCTTGCAAGATACTCGAACTTATCTGAGCAAATTGAGCCTACCTTCTTCAAATTTAGAGCTCGAGTTCAATGCTCTATATGAAGATGCCAAAGCCCATATACTCTGCAATTTGTGCATGAATTTGCTAGAATCATCAAACTCACATGGGTGGTTCTTTGTGAACGTTCAACCTTGAGCACTTGAAATGATTTTCATTTGGGTACTCTTTGAGTGTTCTCAACGTGCTCAATTCTCTTTATTTTTTTCTTCGACACCTACACCCTTTGAACAATGAGACAATCAAACCCTTATGACTGTGTTCATTTGGCAGTCGACAATGTGAGCATTTTGGCATTTGGACACTGTTGTAGCATTCAAATTAACACTTGGGTGTTTAACCTTGGACACTTATCTTGAGCACTTAACACTTATATTCAATTGACTTGAGTTGAAATTTGATGGTGTGTTTGATATCCTTAGCGGGCACTGACCTATACAGTTGGAGGCACTCAAATTTCGGCATTTGAATTCCCTGTCGACACTTGTGAGCGCTCTGGATACTAGAGCTCAGGCTTAGGCACTTGGAAATATTGTGAGCACCCACTTCTTAATTATATATGGAACTTCAACCTGGCATTAAACATTTGCTTATGGTCGAGCTTGGAGCTCTTCTCGTCGACACCCTTGATGGCCTGGATTCAGTTAATTGTTCTCATCGTGAAGTGCATGGATTATACTTGACCCATGAGCTCTCTCATGGTGCTCGATGCTTATCTTGGTACTCAGACTCAGTGGTTGTTTGTTGGCGCACTCCTTGTGACTTATCGCTCGATGCATATGTTTGTTGAACTTCAATAAACCCAACATTTAGTAAAAAAAAAATTTTTTTACGAAAACTTAATAATATATTCTAAGTCAATTTTTTATAGCAGATTGGTGTTAAATAAAATTTTCTACCGAAACTTAGACTTTCCCATAGCGAGTAAAAATTTTGACATTACAGTATAGGTGATAACACCTAGCTCCAATGGGGATGATGTCCTCCCTGTGAGGCATCAAAGAACTTGCAGACCTTGTGCCTTTTTCCATTTCAATCCTGTAACCTACAACTTGTTTTAACCCAAAACCAATCCACACACTACAAACCCAAACTACCATGTATACTGAAGCAATTTGAAAAATAAATGATCAATCTAAAAAGAAAATGACAAGCATTGACACCAGTGCTCCTCCATTGGGATATGGAATCTTTATTCACCTATTTATATTGCACACCAAATCAATCCAAATGATTGAAATGTGAGCTTATTTATATACACTTCCTACTAACTAAATCATTTTCTTTGCTTAAGTATAAGCAAACTTCTAGAGTAACCATTCTAGTAACTAAATTATTAACTGCATTTTGTTTCCATCTTTGAGCACAAATAGGACTGAAGAAGCTAAAAAGAACAAATAATAATAATATAAAATCCCATACTTAAAACTCTGGAATTCTTTCTTTATAAAGTCAAAGACACAAAATTCATGATTACATGTCAACTCCATGTAGATAGCCATAGGATCATAAAAATGAGTAATATATTGACAATCAACAGTTACCTCTTCTTGTTGTTCAAATGAATGAGTTGCCTCTGAGTATTCTCAACTTTCATTGCTCCATTGTTGCTCTCCTCTACTCCCGGTTCAAGAATAGAAATAAGAGGCTCATTGATTTCTCGAAACCGTTGCTCATCATTATCTCCCTTAATGCCTTCCAATAGTTTTGATTCATAGTTTTCATACACAGGTTCAATGTTGTA
>SNQJ01S0042286.1:66508-81223 GCA_010110895.2 Picea sitchensis | reverse complement strand
AAGAACCCACAGATAGCAGAACCTATCTGTCCCTGCAAATGCACATCTACAACATATAAAGAACACACAAAGACATTCATAAACACATAAAGACATAAAAAAATGCATGCAGGGAATCTTCTCTTTTTATTAATATGAAATGCATCCTTTACAAGGTGTTCTTGAGATTAGACTTTGACAGAGTCTCGACTCCTTCTCTCCTCTACCAACTAACTCTTGCAGAGCTCTCCTATATCTTGACTCTGCTAACTCTAAACAAGATCAAAACATTTTTTACGTGAGGGAGCTCTTTTAGCTCTTCCCTCCATCTCACCTACTCTCATTCAATTACACTGAATTCACAATTAAATGGCTGTCTAGTCCAGATCGGAGCTAGATCCAGCCTTACAACTATTTAAGGCTACTCTTAACTAAGCCTACGCATAGGCATATCTTTATGGCTCCATGAACTTACAAAACATTAATTACATTGATTTCAAATTAAAAATTTGAAATGAGAGGGTTGCGCCTCTCCTTCTTCATTGAATGCACGCTGTGCTGGCTGGCTGACTGGCTTGGGAGCGATTCTCCTGCATCATACTCCTCTGCTCCGATATCCCGATACCAGGTGTGATTGCAGCCNGGAATCCTTGTCTCTAGGACTTCCAAAATCCCTATCCCCGGTATGCTAAAATGACAGCTTCCTATCGTGTCCCTTCAACGCTTCGGGGTTTCGCGCTTCAGGACTTCACGATCTTCATTACAACCCCTTTGTCTGCTCTCGTCTACGAGATCCTTGGTATGCTGAAACCTGGTATAATCCTTTCGGGGATTTTCTCGATGCCTCGATCGTCGCCACGTGTCCTCCTGTTGGACGGTCCCGATACTCTCGATGTTTCAGGACTCGCGACCCCAATGACACTGATCACTGGTCCTTCGAACTCTCGGTAGCTCCCCGATCACTACCATGCGTCCTCCATAGATGGACGACCCTGATTGCTTCGGGACTTTGCAAGTTGTGAAGTCGAAAGACTCCTCCATTCGCTCTTCAATGCCCGAATCCCCGAAATATGAGGATCTCATGACACACGTCCTCCACAAATGGATGGATCTGATGTCTTCGAGACTTTGTGAGTCGATACTTTCTCTCTCCCGAACTCCTACCTCTTTGTCTCCTGATATTCGAAGCTCCGATGGCTTCTGGGTTTTTGCCACGTGTCCCTTGAGATGGACGGTTCTAATTCTTTTGGGACTTCACAGATCGACAGATTGCGATGCAGCGACTCCACGATCCCTTGACACTCATCCTCCCGAACTCTAAAATCTCAATGCTTCACTGTTTCGAGACTTTGATGAGCCTTTTCTCAGCTCATATGCGATATTAACTCATGCGCACCTTCTCCGAGATTTGACGACTGTCAGCGACCTGCACGAGATCTGACGGTAGCTGTAGCTTCTCCCTTGTGTGCTCTTCTTCCTGCCTTGGAAGATTTTCCAATTATCAAAGGCCCCAACCTTTTCTTCTTGCTACGAAGCTTGCAACTTTGGCTTTTGTCTGCATTCTTGAAAACGCTAACCCTCCTGAGCTTCTTGAATTGAACCCTCCAAAGGGTTTTCTCCATCCTTTTTGTTCCTCCTTACAGCTATGGGCCTATGCATGAAAGAACTTCTCCTCTTGAGCTTTGTCCTCTTTGAATCCTTAGAGGATTCTTCGACCTTTGCACTCCTTGCAGGTTCCCTACACACACAAAGGTGTTATCCATCCTGAGCTTCTCTGTTGCTTAGAATTCTAAGGGATTTAACCCTTTTTCCCTCCCTCTCAGATGGAGAATCTGATGCCCTCGTGGCAACCTCTTGATCAAGCAACTCCTTGCTGAGCCTGCAGGGTGTTTAGCATCCCTGTGAAGGTCCTATTCCTTGGACGCTTCTCTGTTCCAGAAATCAAAGGATTTCTCTTTGTGCACACAGGCACTTGCTCAATGCCTTCCTGGCAGAGCTCTATAGAACCCTCAGTGGCTCTATCTGCTTCTCCCGTGCACTATATGCACCTGCTCAATGCCCTCTTGGCAAAGCTCTCATAGAATCCCACAGTGATTTTATCTTCTGCTGTGTCCTCATTTGCACAAACTCACCTCTAAGGTATTCAACAACCTTTGAGGTTTCTCCTTGAGCCAATGACTTTGGCTGGTGCGCCCTCCTGGCACGTCCTTGCCCAAAATCCTCAGAATTCAGGAGTGCATATATGCACTAGCTTTCAAAACCCACAACATTCTGTCCCACCCTCTTGGCATGAAGCCTCAAAGAACCCCAAACCTGAAGTCAAAGAATCCACAGATAGAAGAACCTATCTGTCCCTGCAAATGCACATCTATAACATATAAATAACACACAAAGACATTCATAAAAACATAAAGACACACAGAAAATCATGTATGAAATCTGCTATTTATGAAATGCCTCCTTTACAAGGTGTTCTCGAGCTCAGACTTTGACAGAGTCTCGACTCGTTCTCTCCTCTCCCAACTAACTCTCCCAGAGCTCTCCTATATCTTGACTATGCTAACTCTAAACAAGATCAAAAGATCTTTTATGTGAGGGGGCTCTTCAAGCTCTTTCCTCCATCTCACCTACTCTCATCCAATTACATTGAATTCACAATTAAATGGCTGTCTAGTCCAGATCGGAGCTAGATCCAACCTTACAACTATTTAAGGCTACTCTTAACTAAGCCTGCACATAGGCATAGCTTTATGGCTCCACAACCTTACAAAACATTAATTACATTGATTTCAAATTCAAAATTTGAAACGAGAGGGTTGCGCCTCTCCTTCTTCATTGAATGCGTGTTGTGCTGGCTAGTTGGCTGGCTTGGGAGTGATGCTCCTGCATCGTACTCCTCTGCTGCGAAAAATTTATGAGCTCCTTCTCATGAGCTCCTGCTCATGATCTCCCCAGCGCCGCTGTTGAAATCCTTCTGGATCCCAAACAGTCCTCTGGAGCTATTCATCTGCTCCACTACTCTGTTGCTACTGCTGCTGCTGTCTCTTTTTTACTCAACTTCCCTTCGCTGACAACTTCTGCTGATCTGACCATCAACATTCGGATCTTCTCAATCTCCTCGTCTAGCTGCTCCATTGGCTGGCTCTATTCATGCAGTCTCCTCTGCTGCAACTCTTCCTCATCAATGGGTAGATCTACCAGATCTCCCATGCCATATTCTCTATCTGCTGTGGCCTTAACTTGCCACTCTGCTACAAAGTTCAGCTCTATAGTCTCACCACTGAACTGTTTTCCAGCTTCCTTCTGTGGCAGTACTGCTGCTGCCATTTCTCTTGCAGGCATGTCTCCTGCTTCCTCCAGCTGCTCCTTGGGATGGTATTATTCTTCGTCTACTGCTGCATGCCTCGGCATTACCGTCTTCATCACCTGTTCAGTTCATTGGCTAAAATTTCTGAGCAATTCCTCGGAATGCTCATCTTATACTATCATCGGCCTGACTGTCTGTTCATGGAAGTCATCTACTGGCTCTGGATTGTTCATCCAATCCTCTAGCATCTCCAACTCCATATCCCATGGAGTGATCAACTTATCTCCATGCTCTTCTCCTGCTGCCAGCTTCAATGCTGCAGTTGTCTCCTTTTCAGCTTCCTGGCTGAAAATGTTGAGCCATTCCTTAGAATGCTCATTTCCTTTTTCTTGGGCAAACATYAGTGTCTGCTCCATCTCTTTGATAGTCATAGTTGGCTGTCCTTCTGCTRTTKCTCCCTCTGCAATGCATATGCTGGCCTCATTCCRGGCTATGTGGYAGGAATATTCRAATTCCCCCAATCATCAGAAGATTCCTCTGATCCTCCTTCTCTATCAGYTGTCCTTKCTCATATGAACTCAACTCTGAGCTCATCTGCTCTCCCTTTCCCTCCTGGCAGTATGGGAGTTCTCTACTTCCCTTCTGAYAGTCAATGAGATCCCGCAAYGATCTCATCTCATTGCCCTCTTGGCAACATAAAATTCCCTTGCTGTCCTCCTGACAGTCTATGAGATCCCGCAACGATCTCATCTCATTACCCACCTGGAAATTGGAAATTTCTGTTCTGTCCTCTTGGAAGTCTCTGAGATCTTCCAGTGATCTCAGTTCATTCTCATCACTGAGATTTCTCCCAGCTTCTAGCTCACATACCTGAACCATCTCCTCTTCATCTCTGAGGCTTTTAGCATGCCTTAGCCACATTTTCAATAGACTCCACTGTCTTCTAGCCAACATCTCCCTGACTAGCCACTTTTCTTTCGTGTTCATGGGCCATTCATATACCCATCGTGATTTTGCATCTTGCTGCATCTATAGTGCAAGCTCCTCCATTCTCGCTCTGATTTCGGCAAGGTCTTTATCCATCTCATCTTTGCTTGGCTAATGATGGATCTTCTTTCCATCGTGTGCATGGCCTTCATTATCCATTTTACTATTCCTGTCTGCTCTCCTAGCAAACCTGTTGCTATCACTCTACAATCATGAGTGTTTCCATCTTTTCCCTACAGTCCTCCTGACTGTCTTTTGACTACTGCGCACCTGCAACAATCTCTACATAGCTTCAACACTCTGTCTCCTTCTCTTCTTCCTCGTTATACCTACAGTATACATACATATTCAAGCTCTGATACCGCACTTGACGCAGACCCCCAGCCCTCCGGCCGAGATCCACCACAGGATCGTTCCAATGCTTCCTCGAGCCAAAACAACTCTTTCGGTTCCCTGCTGAAACCTTCAACGCTTCGATCCACAGGTCCTTTCCTGAAAACCATTCCTATGCCAACATATATCAGGTGAGATTCTTCACCTCTTCGGCCAAGCCAACAATTGCTTTTTGGGTTTTTCAACTTTTCGAATCCTCGTATCGAGGTTCTTGGTCCCTCGATCCCCCGAAACCCGATAGGCCGAAATGCCGAAAATGACTTTAATCGCCGATTATCCCTTGGCCCGCATCTCGGTCCATGTGACTGCTTTCCCCAATGACCGCAGCCTTCTTCAGGATTTCCAATATCAAGAGCCTCGCTCTTAGTCCTATGGACGACCAACCCTCAAAATGCCAAAATTCCTGGCCCGACTTTCTCCTCTCAAAGGATGTTTCGTGTTTCGTGACTTCAGGACTTCTGATGTGAAGTGTTCCGACTTTATGTTTGCAGGATCCCCAAAATGTTGAATCTTGATATCCCGATACCAGGTGTGACCACAAACCCACTCCTCTCTATGTCACGTTTCGCAACTTTGGGGTTTTCATCCCCAAGAGATGGATTCCTTGTCTCTAGGACTTCCGAAATCCCGATCCCAGGTATGCTGAAATGTCGAATTCCTATTGTGTCCCTTCAACGCTTTGAGGTTTCACGCTTTGGGACTTCACGATATTTGTTACAACCCCTTTCTTTGCTCTCGTCTACGGGATCCTTGGTATGCCGAAACCCGGTATAATCCTTTAGGGGATTTTCCCGATGCCTCGATCGTCGCGACGTTTCCTCCTGTTGGACGGTCCCGATACTCTCGGTGTTTTAGGACTCGTGACCCCAATGACACTGATCACTGGTCCTTCAAACTCCCGGTAGCTCCCCTATCATTGCCATGCGTCCTCCACAGATGGACGACCCTGATCGCTTCGAAACTTCGCAAGTTGCGAAGTCGAAAGACTCCTCCATTCTCTCTTCGATGCCCAAATCCCCGAAATACAAGGATCTCGTGACACACGTCCTCAATAGATGGACGGCTCTAATTTCTTCAGGACTTCGTGAGTCGAGACTTTCTCTCTCCTGAACTCCTACCTCTCTATCTCCTATTATCCGAAGCTCCGATGGCTTCCGGGTTTCTGCAATGTGTCCCTTGAGATGGACAGTCCTGATTCTTTCAGGACTTCATGGATCAGGAGATCGCGATGCAGTGACTCCACGATCCCTTGATGCTCCTCCTCCTGAACTTTGAAATCTTGATGCTTTGTTGTTTCRGGACTTTGACGGGCCTCTGCTCATCTCATATGCGAGATTAAATCGCRCGCACCTTCTCCCAGATTTGACGACTGTCAGTGACCTATGCAGGATCTGACGATAGTTGTAGCTTCTCCCTTGTGCACTCTTCTTCCTGCCTTGGAAGATTTTCCAATTATCAGAGGCCCYGGCCTTTGCTTCCTACTACGAAGCCTGCAACTTCAGCTTCTGTYTGCATTCTTGAAAACGCTGACCCTCATGAGCTTCTCAAACTCGATACCTCCAAAGGGTTTTCTCTAGCCTTTCTKCTCCTCCTTACAACTATGGGCCTGTGTGTGAAATCAYTACTCCTCCTGAGCTTTGTCCTCTTTGAATCCTTAAAGGATTCTTCGACCTCTGCACTCCTTGTAGGGTCCCTGCACACAYRAAGGTGCTATCCATCCTGAGMTTMTCTGTTGCTCAGACTTATAAGGGATTTAACCCTTTTYCCCTCTCTCTCAKATGGAGAATTTGATGCCCTCGTGGAAATATCTTGCTCAAGCAACTCCTTGCTGAGCCTGCAGGGTGTTCAACAACCCTGTGAAGGTCCTATTCCTTAGACGCTTCTCTATTCTAGAACTCAAAGGAGTTCTCTTTGTGCACATAGGAACTTGCTCAATGCCTTCCTGGAAGAGCTCTATAGAACCCTCAGTGGATCTATCTCCTTCTCCTGTGCACTATATGCACMTGYTCAATGCCCTCTTGGCAGAGCTCTCACAGAATCCCRYAGTGATTTTGTCTTCTGCTGTGTCCTCCTCTKCACAACCTCACCTCCAAGGTATTCAACAACCTTGAGGTTTCTCCTTGAGACAATGACTTCGGCTGGTGCACCCTCCTGGCACGTCCTTGCCCAAATTCCGTAKAATTTAGTAGTGCATCTATGCACTAGCTTTCAGAACCTGCATCGTTCTGTCACACCCTCTTGGCATGAAGCCTCAAAGAACCCCAAACCTAAAGTCAAAGAACCCATAGATAGMAGAACCTATMTGTCCCTACAAATGCACATCTATAGCATATAAATAACACACAAAGACATTCATAAACACATAAAGACACACAAAAACTCTTGCAGKAAATCTGCTCTTTATATTAATATGAAATGCCTCTTTTACAAGGTGTTCTCGAGCTCAGACTTTGACAGAGTCTCATCTCCTTCTCTCCTCTACCAMCTAACTCTCACAGAGCTCTCCTATATCTTGACTCTTATAACTCTAAACAAGATCAAAAGATMTTTTACGTGAGGGGGCTCTTCGATCTCTTCCCTCCATCTCACCTACTCTCATCYAATTACATTAAATTCACAATTAAATGGCTATCTAGTCGAGATCGGAGCTAGATGCAGCCTTACAACTATTTAAGGCTACTCTTAACTAAGCCCCTRCATAGGCATAGATTTATGGCTCCACGGCCTTACAAAACATTAATTACATTGATTTCAAATTCAAAATTTGAAATGAGAAGGCTGCACTCTCCTTCTTCATTGAATGCGCGCTGTGCTGGCTGGCTRGMTGGCTTGGGAGYGATGCTCCTGCATCAATTAGTCTCATTGGAGACAAGTTACCAGCCTCTGCAAGTCATGCCCGAGGAAACAAACCAACCTTCGTGAGTCATGATGGGAGCCTAAGTTCAGTCACTGTTGGTCATAYTGGCATCAGGTCAACAACCTCTGYGAGTCTGTTGAAGACAAGAAACCAGTCACTGCAAGTCATGTTGGGGGCACAATCCTAGTCTTTKCAAGTCATACTAGCATCAGGTCACCAACCTATATGAGTCATGTTGGAGACCAACACCTAGCCATTGCAAGTCAAGCTGGGGGAAACCCACCAGCCACTGCAATTCATGATGGGGGAAACCCACCAGCCATTGCAATTCATGCTSGGAGAATTGATATTGTTGAGAAGCCTAGACGAATAGGACATGAGCCTAAGTTCCCTTGTAMTATTTGCAAGGGAGATCACCTCAMTCATCTATGACCTAGTATTCTAGAGGTACTAAGACTATGGTCCTTGTTTGAAGGCCCTTCTAGTCGCGAGTCATATKATGTTTCCAAAAAACCTATTTAGTCATTGGTTGATGAAGTAGTCGTGCTGATGAAATMTTTGGCTGATCCCACTCTTATTTCAGAGGGTGATGCATCTCTTTACTATGTTGTCTCATAGCCTATTCAACTGTTGGTTGAGGAAGTGKTCGTGTCGATGTCATCTTTRACCGATCCCACTCTTCTCTTGGAGAGTAATGATTCTACCAAAGTGATCGAGTTGATGCAATATTTGGCCAATCCCACTCTTCTTTTGGGGAGTGATGTGTCTTTCAACTATGTCTCTAGCATTTCTACTTTAATACCTTTTGAACAAGGAGGCATTCCACTCTCTTCGAGTACACTCCCTCCAAGTCCTAGGTTGGTTTCCTTTGATTGAAATTATCTTTTTGAGACTCACATTCCATCTTTTTCACATTTCCAAATAATGTTTAAAGTTAATTCAATGGGAATTTACCAATTTATTGTAGATAAAGGAGCCTTCATAAGTATTTTATCCTCCTTGACTTGGAAAGATTTGGGTTCTCCCAAGCTTGTGTCAACTACTAGTGAGATGTTGGATTTCAACATAAGACCTAGTGGATATTTGGGTATTTTTCCTTAGTTTCCTATTACATTAGATGGGGAGACTATCCTAGTCGATATGTTAGCAGGGCCATGCCCTTTAGAATTCAATATGATTCTTGGGCATGATTATGTATATGCGATGAATGCTGCGGTGTTTATTCTCTTTCATGTGATGCATTTTCCTAGAAAAAAATCATTGTCACTATTGATGATAAAATTTCATCTGATAATCACTATCCTAATTCAGATTTATCTCAAGTTTATCCTTTGTATGTTCCTAGAATTCAAGTATAATCTTCCCCGCCACGGGTGAATTATGTGGCATCTTATCTTCGATGTTCAATTACTTCTGAGAAGGATTGTTTATAGTCATTTTTTCCTTCTTGAGACAAGGTCTTGACAATTTATTAGGTGTTGTATCCAATGGGGGCATGTGAGCCTTTTCTTTCCCCTTTTGGATCGAGTAATCTGGCATTTACTCTTGAGTCTAATTTTACTGTTTGGAAGACCTTGAGACCTGGTATGTGCATGTTGTCGAGTCCTAATTTATTGGATGTTGAATTTCCTTTAGATGAGGATATCCTTGAAGCTATGATTATGGAGTTTTGACCTCTTCCTGAATTGGAAAATTTACAGGTTGGTTACGAAAGAAACCCTTGGCTTGAGCATAGAAATGGGCTCTAATTGGAGAAGTAATATGAATAAATCATAAGTCTATGTGGTGCTTTGTACATATTGTACTTTTAGGGTTTCTCATTTTCAAGTTTTCTATTCCATAACACATGTTATTATCAAAGGTTTATATATTGGATTTATTAACTTCTATGTGAGTGTTGTTGATCTTATATATAAGACTTTGGAGACATTTTTATTTGGTACCTATTTGTCATGTTGATCCATTCTAATAGGMAACRATMTTGAAAATGACATATAGGTTATATTTTTCCCTCCATGCATTTTACATTATCCGTTTCTTGATTCATTTGGCCTTAGGATCAACCCCACTAAGTTGAAACAAGGAACCCTTTTTTTTGTGTGTGTTTAGAAGTGTTGTAATTCATGTGGTAGAGCCTACCATCATGGGAATCCTATATATCACTTTGATTTTCCTTTTAGTTCCCATGCTAAATTTTTTCTTAGGCTTGAGAGTCYTGTTAGTCYTGCCATGACATTGCATTGAARCCTCATATTCTCCTCAATATTATTTTGGTTGTTTACACACGAGMTTGATCCAATAATATCTCCACACAAGGATTTATTACTTTTCACACCATGGAGAAGGCCATTAAAATGTTAATTGATGATAGGTGAACAAGTTTAAAAGGCATGTTTAATACTTCATATTGTAAAAATGATTAATATTTTTGAGAATAATGTGCTCATGTGTTTTTCATTTAATTTGTAAAAATGAAATCAAAATTAAGTGAGAGAATCCAAATCACAAATTAGTTTCCTATTTTTAAGGGGAAATGAGTTTTATGTGAGAATCCTACCTCACAAATTAGTTTCCTAATTTTAAGAGGAAGTTGGGAGTCTCCTGAGTTGGTTTGGATTCTTCCAAATTTTACCACAAGTGGTTTCCTAGTCTCAAGGGGAAGTTAAGGTTGGTTGAGATGCTTTCTCATTTTTGTCCTTGAGTTTTTATTTAGATCCTAAATTTGTGGATCTTGTCTCCTTTGAATTATGGAGAGAGGGAAACTATATAAATTTCTTATGTAAGTATTACGAGGGGAGGCCCCTTGAGATCCCTTGGAATCCTTTTAGGCCCTTTGAGAGAGATTTTCATTGAGAGGAATGTAGTCCTTCTGGTGTCTGAAGAAATGTCACTTATGTGAGAGACTTAAGCTCTTTGTGTAAGAGAAGATTTTTCTGGGTTTCAACCTTGTAAGTAGCATGCACCACATTTTGTGAGAAGGTTTCAACCCTTTGGGAAGGACAATAAAGTGATTCATATTCCAAGAAGATATAGATACGTAGCTAGAAGGTTCTGGTGAACTTTGTTAACATATGTGTGCCAAATTATATGTGTGAGCTTTTATTGCATTATCGCTTGATTAAGTAGATATTTAATTGCACATAATTATGATCATTTTCTCATGTTAATATGTCATGATTGGAAATTAAATTCTCACGTTCACATGCAACTAAATTTCAGTAAACGATCCTCATTGTGGGATTTTTGTAGAGAAAGATTTCACAAAAATTCTTGGATCAAGTGGTATTAGAGGGGTCTGACTAGTTTTGCAGATCGTGAATATAATCATGGGAAAGATAAAGAAGCAATCATGGCTTCGTGAGATTGAATAAATCAACCAGACCATTCAAGAAGAGAACACTAAATTGAGGAGGTTGCTTCAAGAATCTGAAGAAGAAAAGAGAAAACTACAACTGCAACTACAAGCTATAAAGGAGAAAGTTGGGGAATGCTCCACGATGGAAGTAGAAAGTCCCTCCAAGGTTAGACCAACTTGTGGCCATGGCAGGTACACTAGTTATGGTTCTTGTCATGAAAATATTGATGGTTTCACATATTGTTAGATAATAGAGAATGCTATGTAGACACAAGGGAACCAAGGTGGTTTCCTATAAGCCTCATCTACAACTTCATTCAACCAGGAGGAGAGGTTGGCCAAACTTTAGGAAGATGACCAAGTGTTGGAAACAAGAATGGAGGTAAAGAATTTTTCATGTTCAATTCCTTCCATTATTAATGATGATGCCTCTTTTGGTGCCTTTGAAAGGCACACCAAGGGCATTGGCTTGAAGTTTCTGAGGAATATGGGGTATAAAGGAGGAGGTCTTGGTATTGATGGCCAAGGCATCATTCAACCACTAGAGGTTGAAGGAAGACTCCAATATGTAGGATTGGGGTATGGTGAAAGAGAATGCTCGAAGGGAACATAAGTAGAGGATTATTCAAGCAAAGAGATAAGATCATCACCAAAACCATCTTGGGACAACAAGATCATTGCAAAGTACTGGAAGAGGAAATCTCTTTATAGTGAAAGTGAGACAGACATGAAGTCACACAACTATTGCACTCATTTCCAAATGAGTGGTCATTGGAGTAAGAAATGTTGGAAGCTTCACCCCGAGCTTCATGGTACACCTAGAAGGAAGCCCATACCAGAGTCTATGTAGTTGGAGGCTAGATCCTGTTAGGATATTTAGACACTTAGGAGTTAGTTAATATCTACTTGGTCTAATGTGTCATCAGGTAAAAGTGTGTTTCCTAGTGTGTTTCTTTAGTATGCATTAGTATGCATTTATAGTTAGGAAATCCGACGGTCACAATATGTTCCTGACATAGAGTGATTCGACGGTTCATACTCTCCTCGATCTTAATGACCATAGATCCATGGATTAACACCCGATTGGTCCATGATATCTATTTAAAGAGCATGTAGGGTCATTTTCCAATGATCGATTGTGAGAAATTCTCTTGTAAAATCTCTCTGTAATCTTTTTCTTTTGCATTAATAAACTGCTCCAAGTGGCCTTGTTGGCTGGGGTCATGGATGTTTCCCCATAGGGGTTTTACCACATGAAAACATCGGTGTGTTGATATTTGATATGGTTATTTGAGTGGTTACTGAATATTTTCTTCCTCTGTTGGAATAACTATGTTGTCGAACATGGTATCAGAGCTTGTTTGAAGACCCGCTCCTGTTGTAGATCGAGATCGTGAAGCCGAGTTGCCTCATCTCCATTTTATGTCATTTCCATACATCACTGGACTAAGAGGACTGCTCCATTGCATCTAGAGCACTCATTTTAGTCAGGAACACTTTTTGTTTCATTCAAAAAGAATTCTGTTTTCCCAAGATACGACCATTACACTTAGATCCGAAGGTATAAAGCCTGAATACGCATTTTAATTTTTTTTGCAAAGTATTATTTTGGTTTTATTTCGGTTTGATATTATTTGTTTCTGGGTTGCTACTCTTTTATATCTGTGTATTCTCTTTGCCCCATGCCCTATGCGATCTCGACAAATGAGAAACATATAGGAAAATGTGCATCTTCCAGGTAAGCTAACCAAGATCTAACCCTTGTTGTCATCGAGAAGAGATTTTTTTTTTCTTTTGTGAAAAGAGATTTTTTTGAGCACGCTCTCCAAGGTCGTCTTCCAAAACAACAAAAACAACACCCCCAATCCTCTTGCGAAACAATACAATATGTTTTTCTAGCCCATTTGGTTAAAAAATGCCTTATTAAGTAAGAGGTCTTGAGTTCAAGTCTCTCTTTTGTTGTTTCTTTTGAAAAAATTCATGCTAAAATTGTAAAGTGTATTTCACTTCAAGTATAAAAGTGAATCACTATAAGTAGCTTTAATATTTTATTTTAGAGTTATTTATTTTGCATGAAGTAACTTCATTATAAAATTGATCCCCGCTTCTCTTTATAAAAGTGGGTCACTTCATAAAGCAACTTACACCACCACATGGTCCTTTGGTTACTGTTTATGCATTTTTTAAAAAGGGCATAACTCTCACATCCGAATTCTGTTTTAAGTGTAGTTTTTTTAAAACCACATAACTTTTAGAGATCTTTCCATTCATATCATCAGTTTCATTTTTTAAATCCATATTATCTGCATATTTAATATGGATTCTACAAGCAATCTCTTACTTACCAGCACCAACTACTTCCAATGGAAATCCTATTGATATTATGGTAGCTGCGGGGGGTATTTACCTCCACGTGTAAACTTGAGGAGGATAGAATATTCTGGGAAGCAAGAAGAAAACCCTAATTAGTTTTTTAATAACCCTAGAGGACAAGTCAGCTCAAGAGAATGACTTGTATTAGGTTATTAGCCTCCAAGAGAAAAGTCAGCTAAAGGAAATATTATATACTAAAGAATTAGTACCTAGAATGAGAAGTCAGCCCAGGCAGTCTACCAGAATTAATATAAATACAGGAGGGCAGTCTTCATTCTAGCTATGATTCTCAGAACTACAGAAGCAACACTTGTGCGCACTGCAGTTGGCCAGTTTGTCCGCGCGTTTGGAGGAGAGCTGTTGTTGCAGCTGCTGCAACTAGAAGATTTTGGTTTTGGCTTGGAATCTCTATTGTTTATGGTTTGGACTCCTTGATCAACTCTTGTTACTCTTGTTTGGTGTGCTATCCTTGGAGAGAGGTGCACTATCTTGTTTGGCTATCTAGCCTAGGGTTTTCTTTCGGAATGATTCTATGCCAAGGTTATGGTGCTCGAGGGTGGATTTGGCCTATGGTTGGGTGACAATAGTGATATTGTCTATGGTTGAACAAGCACATCCATTACTATTCTAACAGGTTATGGGCCCACACCTCCTTCATTCAGTCTAACCACTGGAAGGGAGCATAGCCATAAGGATATTAGTCTTGTTGAAGAACTACCGCTAGGGTTTCTAGCAGAAGCAATTACCAAATCACTACTGCTAGGGTTACTAGTAGGTGTAGTTGCATAAACCCTAACCCTCTCGTTGAGGCACCTTAAGTGAAGGGATTGACCTAATTTTCAGATAGACTAGTGCACCCTAGCCTAGCACATCTCCTGGTACTCTCAACAAACCAAGACATCAAGTTTGAGTTTTTGGTCAAATCTAGGGTTGACCAAGTCAAAGCAGCCATGACTTACTCTATGAAGTCAGAAAACAAGTTATATGGGGCTTCTAACTTCATAGCATGGAAGACAAGGATTGATCTCATCCTTTCCAAGAACAAAGTGTTGGATATCGTGAAAGGAAAGATTGTGGAACCAAAGTTTGAAGAAGGAAAAGAGAAGGAATCACATAACGTTGTAGTTATGGAGAAGTTCAAAGACAATGACATCAATGCCATGAGTATCATAGTGGATTCTATAAAATACCACTTGATAACCTACATCTCCCACCTTGATTCATTTAAGAATATGTATGATGCCCTAACAAACCTCTTCTCAGTAAGAAACATTGGACAAGTAATGAGTTTGAAGAATGAGCTTTGTGACATGAAGATGAATGATGATGACAGCATAAAATCATACTTTGTGAGAATCTCTCAGTTGAGAGATCAACTACAAGCCATTGAAGAGATCATTTCAGAAAAGGAACTGGTAAATATAGTACTCAATGGTCTTCCCAAGACATGGGATGCATTTCTGC
>SNQJ01S0042286.1:0-20615 GCA_010110895.2 Picea sitchensis | reverse complement strand
CTTGTTTACCAGGGACTTTGATTGATACAAATTCCCCAACTTATCCCATAGTTCCTTGGTTGTAGATTCTCTTGAGACATTCAACAACACCGAATCTACCAAGCAGAGTCGAATAGTACTCCTTGCTCTTCTATCCAACTTCTCCCAATCTTCCTTTGACATACCAGTAGTTGGTGTACTAGTAGTTTGTGCACTAGTAGTTTGTGTACCAGTCGTCTATGTGCCGGTAGGCTGCATACCAGTCAGCAGTGTACCAGGATCCACAGCGATCCATTGTTATTTGTCTACAAGAAGGTCCTCCATCTTCAGCTTCCATAGCTCAAAGTTTTTACCGTTGAACTTCTCTATCTCGATTCTAGAAGAACTCGCCATTCCTCTTTCTTCACTCAAATCACCACTGCAAAAGCTCCCACTAAACCCATGTTTATCATAGACCCAAGATAAACTTGATCTATCAAGACTGAGCCAAACCCTCAACAACAAAGGTGTCCCTCTGAAACCAAAAACGAGCTATGATACCACATGTAAGTTTTAAACCTATGAAGTAAAGCAATGCATATAGATTCTTAAGCAAAACAGAATTTAATTAATGGCTCATTCACATAGTACACAGAGATTTATACTGGAAACCCTCAACTGGGAAAACCTTTCTTATATTCATTATATCAAATTTTACAATTCACTATACAATATATATAATGTTTTTAGGTATTTTGTAGATACCAAAACCCTAATCCCTAAAACCAAGATTATTTTTAGTAAACTGCTAAAAATAGCAAAATCTGTGCATAACCAGGGGGGCAAACCTGCCCCCCCCTAGGACCCCCCTAGGAAATCGCCTAGTGCACACGACACAAATAGAGCACTACTACGAGGAATCATCAAACGCAGTTGTCATATCTGACATGCCCACACACACACACATGCAAAGAATATAACACATAACCAACAATAAAAACCATGGGAACAAAATGCTCTGACTAATCAAGACTGGATGATGAATCTGGTATCTCAGGGATTGGTGTGTCAATTCTGCTCCATTGAGGTCTTATTTATACCATATAAACATGGTTAAGACTAATTCACATGGTATTAGGAGGTTATGGAGACAATTTTTGAGTAAACCCTACTTGTGAGCATGTAATATTCATTATTTTTTATTTTTTATTGACTTTTGAAGGCACTCGCTCCTTTACTAAAGGAAACAAGTGAGCACTCGCTCCTTTACTAAGAAATAGGTGTGATTACATTGAAATGAGGGATTTTTTAGAGTTTCATATGGGTTCAGTCAACCAAAATCAAGTGTGGAATTCCTTAGGGCCATTAAGGTGCATCATAATTGAATGAGGTGGATAAATATACTATAAAAAAATCTCCCTAATTTGTGATATCAAAAGGGTAGCTAATGGTTGAAATACATTATAATATGGAGGCAAAATCTCATGAGTGTGGACAAGTAAATCACACCAAATTTTGGATCATCGAAGTACCTATAAGAAAAGACAAGGTATGAAATGAATCTCTTCCCGAGGTGCACATACCATGCTTAGGTGTGAAGAATCATGGCCATCAAATCAAATACACTACGAATCCATGAAGTATATATAGGATTAGTGGTCATGGCCATGGAAAGATACATAGTGGATCCATGTGTATATAGGATTAGCGATCATGGCCACAAAAGAGATACACAGTGGATCCATGTCATATATATCATAGCCATGAACATATACACAACAAAGATATGTCTCAATATACATCAGGAGGATGATTGGAGCATTAAAGTGGAAAAAATATCCCTCTAAAGGTATCAATTTCACAGAGGTGAGTGGTAAAGTTTTGTGCAACTTGAGAAACAACATAACAAGGGGATGCTACTAATGGCCTAAGGTGTTCAAATACAAAACCCACCGAAGGTACAATTCTGGTCCATGTGAATAAATTATCCGATGCTGAGCATGGGAGAAACCATTTGATTGACACTCATTGATGCATAACATTAAAAAACATTAGACAACCCATCGGTAATGATAATGGGTGTCAAGGTACCTAGTACATTCTAGCAAGTGTGGACAGATGTGATGATATTGAACACTTGTAGAATATATCAATCAAGAGACATTGATGTATTCCCACTATTGATAGTGAGGTGTGATACCATTGATGACTGTAATTCCCAAGGTATTATAAAGTATCTAAATCCCATTCCCAAAGAAAATTTGCTAAATTCAATGAGAAAATATCCATCAGAAGTAGGGAATTAAGGCATCCCCCATCATCCAACATGAGAAAACACGAGGATAATGATTTGGAAGGACTCAAATGAAAGCTAGAAGGAATTACCACTAAGTATGTCTCTCACATGTGTTAGATGGAATATCATATGGAAGATGTTGGCACAGGGGCAGACCCAGGGTTCAACGCTCAAGAGTGCACCAACAAAGCCCTAACTACTACCCCTTTTGGCAACACCTGGGAAGCAGATGAAGTCTCACCCGAGGTAGAGGCAGGGGTGGTTGCAAGACTCAGGTGTCTACAACCTTAGCTGGGACAAAAATCTATGATTATATCATTTACAGAGCACTTAGCATCAATCATTCATCAATATTCAACCCTTATTATACCTCACAGACATCACAGAGCTTCGCGGTGTACACTCAGATCTGCAGTATTTCAGCACTTAACCATAGTAACCCAGATCAAATCCAGTAGATCAACACTAAGCATCCTCATACACATCAGATCTAACAATCATATATATCTAAGAAGCACAAAGCACAAGTGGATATATCAAAGCACATAGCGTTAGCAAATATAAACACATTGAATCAAAGCACAGAGAATAACACACATATTTACGTGGTTCACCCCCAACCTAGGGCTACATCCACAATATCTTCTTATTTATTATCGTCTTCAAGTTGTTACAATCACAAAGCCTCCAAAACCCTTCTTCGCATAGGATAGAAGATCTGTGTAGCTCACTAGATCCTTCTTCCTTGTGTTACAACACTTAGTTTTCTATATCAACCACACAGTAACTTGCACTTAGCCTTGCAAGCCTTACACAGTTCACATAGAGCACTTATTTAACATCACATAGATGCACTATCAATTGTACTAAGAAATCACATCTACTCTTTCTTACATTGCCTATCCTTCTATTTATACATTACAAAAGTGGGCCTAAGCGTGGGTAAACCCACAGGCTGACATCCCTTTCCCATTACAATAAACCTAAACCCTAAAAGGGGCCCAAAAGTAGACTGATATCCCATGATCTCTATTTCGCCTGGAACTCCATATTTGACAGGCTGTCAAAGTCCAAAAACAATCAATTATGACCAAGTGTTCCTCAAAACTTGGTCAAGGGAAAACAAGCCCCCAACACTCACCTGTGACTCGTCCCGAGTCACTCTGGTCTGATCAATTCCACATCGAATTCCTCGAGCTTGGCTTGAGATACTTCGACCTACTGCAATGCGACAACCTCTTGCTCAGTGAACTCCTGGATCACTGTGTCATTTACTATCCCTTCCAGGCGTTGTTCCATGGTGATGACAACCTATTCAAGCTCGGCTTCCTGGATTTCAACTTCAATGAACATTTGTCATGCCTTTTATTGGATTGGTTGAAGTCTTTGGGAGAATTCCATCACTTTACATTGCAGTGTGTACCTATTTTTGGGTGGTGCATTGTTCTAGAAATATCTTCATTCTTTCGACTGGGGTCAAGGCCTTCAGTTGCGCTTGTAGCGTATCTGCATGTTTCTTTGCTTCTTGGAGTTATGCCTCCAATGCCTGCAATTTTGGATTCTCTGTGAGGTTCTCATAAGTCTAGGCACTTCTAGTGCTCAGCTTATTGCATGCCAAGGCAATGGTTTTTAACCAACCAACTGCATTGCGGGAAGTTGCCTCCCCGAGATCTCTTATTTCTTTCGAAGTCTCGGGCACAGTACAAAGTTCTAGATCTGCGATGTGCTACTGCAGTTGCTAGATTACTTCTTCAAGTTGTGCCACCTACTGTGGGACACATTCTTCAATCTTCACTTCTATGACGATCACACAGTGAAGTTCTTTGTGAACCCTTTCCTGTACTTCAAGTTTCTCTACTAGCAATTGGTCCTTGCTCTACTGTAACTGTGATTTTTCCTCATCCCACTTCACTTGCAGGGCAAGATTTTCCCATTTCACCTTAATCTATTATTCTACAAGTGTGCTTGGTACATGTGTCAAAGCCTAGGTGGCTTGCGTTGTGCCTTCTTGAGCTCGTCGAAGGTGAGCTTCAACTTTATCGGTGATCTGGTGTAATTGGGTGGGCTCATCGCCTGTTCCTGCTATTCCAATTGTCAAGGGCACAGTAGAAACTGCTCGACTGGACTGGAGTGCCTGTTACACTTCTTGAAGTTCACCCTTGATTTAGCTAAATACCTCCTCCTACTTCGCTTCTTGCTTTTCTGTGATCTCTTGTGAAGCATCATTCAGCGTAGTGACTAAGAAGTCGAAGTCATCTAGTGTGAGGGTAGTCTTAAACGTAGTCCGGGTGGCCTTATTTTTCTTCTGGGATGAGGGATTTGGTGGGGTAATCTTCCTTTTCTTAGAAGGATCCTCCTCCTCTCTAGGTGAAGTAACCTTGCCCTTGTTTTGCTCAACTTCTGTGCCACCTAGTTCTTCACCATCACCTCCCTACGCAGGTGATATTGAAGTAGTCTTTGTGGATGTGCTATGGACATATTGAACTTCATCATCCTTCTTAGTCTTGCTTGTTCCAGGTGTATCTAGCATAGCTTTAGGGCTATCGACATCGTACATTTCTACGGGATCCACTGCAACAAGGAGGTTCACCGACCATTCCTTGGTAATCTGCTCCAAGTATTCTTCTGTCAACTTGTAGTAAGACTGGAACTGGTCTTTGTGCTCATCAGCGCGCACTGTGATATAGGTGAAGTGGCGGTCCACGCTGAATTTTATCAAAGGTATAAACCTGTGAAGTGTGTTTGGGGTGAGGCACGATGTAGACTAGATTGCATTCTTCAATTGATTGTAATAGGCATGGAAGACAACATTGGAATTCCATTGCTTGTTCATGTCGTTGGAGTACCACAGCATATAGAACTTCGTGGCCAGTGGTTCGAAGGGTTCAATCTCTAGAAAAGTGGCACCTTCTGGTAGCTTCCAGGAAATGAAAGGGATTAGTATGAGAAACCAACTAAAGTGGAACTCATACCCTTGGTCTTGTGCTTCTCTGCAATCAAGCTCTAGATGGTTTACAAAGTATTGTGCCCAGTTCATATGTAGTCCCTCGATGCACTTCCCTGCGAGGTCAACTATGAATCCAGTCACTTGTGTTGGTCTGTTCTTGTGAACTATCTTGCCCACGATTAGCTGACAGGAAAGGCACACTGCACCACTCTGGATAGAGGCTACCTTGTAGCCTCGCGGGCCTTTTTCGACATCGCCATATGTTTCTTTTATCTTCTGTGGTAGTGCTCGTTCTGAGGTCTTTCCAAGGTAAAACTCATATGGGTTAGGGCCTTGCATACTAAGTCCTGTGATCTGATTGATCAAGGTCGGATCCACAGTGATGTGGTGATCCAACCATAAGTATCCTCCATGGTAGCAGGACATCAACAACTTGACGCATGCGTTGACTACCTGGTGTATGTCAAAATACGGGATCTTCATTACATTAAGCAGTGTGGACTACATGAGGTCCTGGGTCCATGACTGCGGGACAATCTTAGAATTCTTTCCTTTGGTCCTCGTTAAATACTTATGCGGGGATTGTTAGCGATCAAATAATTCATTCTGAAATTTGTTTGAAAAATGATGCCTCATCTTGTGGAGGATTTTTTTCTGCCTTCCCAAGCTCTAAAAATAGATCTAAAAGTACCATTGGAAATCTTAGTATTTATGGATGTCAATCGACTATTCAATTGTGTAAAACAGACTCTCCACGGCTCATAAATTTGATTTTTCCCAAGGCAGTTTTCATTAAAAAAGAAATGCTCTTTCAACAGCTATTCCACCTTGAACTTTGCTAGTTAGCCGTTGAAAGCTCTGCTTTTCAACAGCTAAAGAGTTGTATTCATGACAAAAGAGCTGGTGAAACCGCAGACAGGGAAGACAAGCTGTATGTTCACTCGGATCTAAGTTTTTCTTAATTAAACGCCTGGAGGAGGGTTTCTAAAGATGCATAATAATTAAATACATCATATTAAAGGTTTTATATTGATGTATGATGTGTTTAAGAAGGTGGAAAAGTAAAATTGGTGACCTAGTTTATTAGCAAAAAACTGTATTTTTTGCCAAAGGTGGCAAATTCGAATTATTTCACTTCCTATGAAGATTCATCATCCTTGGAAGGTTTTCTACACATGTCAAATATTTTGGAGGACATGAAGACTATCAAGATAGAGTTTGACCCCTTAAATAGGATCTTTTCCTATTTAACTGAAACTGTTTTTGACTTTCCATTTTTAGTATTCTTCATCGATTTTTATAGGATCTCATCCTACACTCTCATCCTACACTTGTTGTATCTATTTTGATTTGTATATTTTTAGCAAATCTGATCCATCTTTCAAGGATAAGGATTTCATCTTGTAAGGCTATAAAGCCAAACACATTTGGAGATAAAGGGGTTTGATTTGGGATACAGAAGTTGATTATATTGTAAACAGACTTTTTTTATGATAATACAAATCATAGTTTTCTCTCTCTATTCATGTCAGATTCTCATTTTCCCTAATGTACTTTTTATTAAGTTGTTTTAGCTACAAAATGACTGTTATCTCATTGGTTAACTCATAACTTGATAAATATTTGCTTGCCATTGTTTATTAAACCCTACACTTGGTATTTGGTTTATAAGCATTGTCTTTTCATCCTCCTTAACCTATCATCTGATCATTAATCCTTGAGAGCACTAGTGCATTTGATTCTCATTTTGACTGTCTGAATACCTCACTGTAATTGAGTTATCCTATTGATCCATATATCCAAAAATACAAAAAACAAGTTTACCTTAAGTTACCAAGCATCTTTGTCTTGCAACCACAAAGAGTTTCTTGGAGTGATAACAAATTGGCGTCATTGTCGAGGAAAGGAGATTGAAGCTCAGCTTCCCTGGGAGACAACATAGATGCAGCTTTGATGATAGACAAAGCATGGACATCATTTGGTTGTAATTAGGTATCTGGTGACTCCATGAAGGACGGATTCAGTGGCGACTCCATTGTTTAGAAATCTATTGACGACTCCACTGATATGACATGAACTGGATCTTAGCAAAGAGGTATGCATTCTGTGATTTTTCAAGTATTTCTGGTTTCCCTAATTCAGTACCTACTAGAGATGAATGGGAAAATAGTCTTCCCAAATTTTGAAGAGAAGAATGGGAAGTGCCAGCAGAACATTTGTTGGATTTTCATGATTACATGCATCGCCTGCAAGTTGTGCATGAGGATGTTCAGATCTGGCTATTCTATTTTTCATTAGAAGGTATTGCTCGTGATTAGTATTAGTCTCTGCCTATTGCTAGTATTATCTCTTTGGCTGATTTTCATGCTGCCTTCCATGTGTTTTGTAAAGGCATATTTTCAGCTAACTTTCTATATCCCGAATGATGTCATGATTTTTATTTATTGAATAAAAATACAAACATTCGTGAAGACTTTGCTGCAACAGAAGATACTCTTCATTATGATCAAGAGATCAGTGATCCACACTATGATAACCTTAGTGATGCTTTTGACATTGTATCAAATACATCTATTGTTTTAGGTGGTCATGAAGATCAGATTTTTCCCGTTGAAGACTTAAAAGGTGACGAGCAAATTGACAAAACAGCAAGTAACAATTTCAGATATGCAGTAGATGATGAGGGCAGCCTTCATTTTTTTGATTTGCAGATAAAGAAAGATTGCAACATATATACAGACGCAGATAGTGTGCTGAAAAGTTCAGATCAATAGTTCAACTTGCATTTTTCTTCGACAAAGGTTGAGAAGTCCACTTTCAGCATTAAGATCAGTGAAAGCAATCGGCAGTTGGAATACAGTTAGTTAGATCAGCAGTTCGGAGAGGTATTTCATTATGACTTTGATGACCCTTTTACTTATTTTCTGGAATCCATGAGCAACTTAAGTATCAAAACATTTTTGTCAGACGAAGGACAGTTTTATCGTCCTTTTAAATTATATTTTTGCATAACATGGATTTCATTATCTCTTGGGTCAAGATCAAAAATAGTTTCATTAAATCAGTTTCTGACATGGCTTCATTGGAAGCATGAGTTTACTTGATCAATCTGCCTCTACCGGTTAGTTTAGGAGTAGGCAAAATAATAAGTTCTTCATATGAGCAAGTAGATCATGTTCAGTTGTTGATTTCTGAAATAAATAGGCAGGTTGCAAGCAGAGAATGTATGTGTAGCAAATTTGGTCTTCTAAAGATGTAGGTGGCTCGAGCAACAAGTTGAAAGCTACTAGTTTCAAATGACATCCCAAGAGGAATTTTCATTAAATTCCTATGCTAAGAGATCACAAAGAAATCGATTCCCATATATGAATATTACAGAGATTGAAGTTATTTCTTCCAAGCTATGAGTGTTGAGTTATCCACCATTCAATAAATCCTCTGTAAATTCGTATGGCACACATGCAGAAATCTTGTAGACAGAAAAATTTTCTACAAATATTTAACAAATATCGGAACACAAAAGAAATTTTGATTGTGAATTCATCAACATTTGCATTTTGAGAGATTACTTCTGCCCTGGAAAGAAATCTAGAGATGATTGATGATATGATAGAACTTTTTATGTCAAAGGCACGCTTATTGCTAGGATCATCTATTTATGGAAACTTCAAATGGAAATTTTTGGGAAGTGTTTGCTAGTACCCAGGTCATTAGTAACTTGCTTTCACTTACCCTGTTGAAAACTGGAACGAAAGACAAAAAAGTTCTGGCACACATCACTATTCATTGTGTGCTTTGAAACTGATGACTGAAAGATCTCTAAATAGGCTGCCATTTGAGAATTTCAACTGTGAATTCATTTTTTATCAATACAACAAACTACAATCAATTTTCAGTTTAGCAAAGGATTAGTTGAAGTCAATGTTATCTCCTGAAATAGCACAGTCCATTCATTTCATTTCTAGGTGATAGCATGGTTATTAATAAAGATTTATATAATTTTTATTAATCTTTAGTGTCAAAATATAGGAAATAATTTGTTATCTCCTATAATAAATCGATCAATAAAAGGTCTTTTCAAAAAATCAAGTAAAAATCTTTTCACCAGCTAACATATGTCTTGAAGTTGAAGTTAGTTGGTGAAAGCCCCGAGTTTCAACGGCTAAAGGGTACTCTCAGCAGCAAGCGAACTGGTGAAAGCGTTAACATGGGTTTTCCTCCAAGGACTCTAGAAACCCAAAAAGGATATGCCGGACACACATCATATAATCATTATGGAGAAGTAATGGACGCAAATGTGTGATGATACCTTTCCATCACGTTTTTTGCAGGACATCATGATAGATTGCACTCACGAAATTCGTGGGGCAGACAGAGAAGGGTTTGAAGACGTGATGCACTCTTAATCATCATTGCAACCAGAGGATAAAGTATCATTTAGCTGATGACATCAAATCAAATCACCATTTCCTATTTCAAACTCATGGCTTTCAAAAATTTATATTCTAGGGTTTTCATATTTCATTGATAACACAGAGTTATTTTCACCAACACTAGCTTGTTCCTTGTTAAGAAGTTTGTTGTTTCAACTGTGTACAAATTAGCGGGTGATTAAGTTATAGATGGAAAATAAGAAAGTAGGAAGAATTATGAGGAAAGAATTAGACAATTTATCCTTCTTACAGTCTTATCCAGAGGTGCAGAAGCGTTTCTCAAACGTGAGTCGTATGACTTATGTGGAAAGGTTACAGGAAGGCTATCACCAGGCAACTGCAGAGGTTTTCAGATGATAAACTGTAAAGGCTAAATGACTCCATGCCCAATACTAAAGGCACAAGTTCTTCCAAGTTCTTGGAAACCTCACAGGGAGGTCTCCATCCCAATTGGAGCCAGATGTTAGCGATCAAATAATTCATTCTAAAATTTGTTTGAAAAATGATGCCTCATATTGTGGAGGAATTTTTACTGCCTTTCCAAGCTCTAAAAATAGATCTGAAAGTACCTTTGGAAAGCTTAGGATTTCTAGATGTCAATTGACTATTCAAGTGTGTAAAATGAACTCTCCACGGCTCAGAAATTTGATTTTTCCCAAGGCAAATTTCATTAAAAAAAATTGTGCTTTCAACAGCTATTCCACCTTGAACTTTGCTAGTTAGCCATTGAAAGCTTTGATTTTCAACAACTAAAGGGTTGTATTCAGGACAAAAGAGATGGTGAAACCACAGACAGGGCAGACAAGTCGTATTTTTGCTCAGATCTAAGTTTTTCTTAATCAAACGCCTGGAGGAGGGTTTCTAAAGATGCATAATAATTAAATACATCAGATTTAAGGTTTTATCTTGATGTATTATGTGTTTAAGAAGGTGGAAGAGTAAAATTGGTGACCTATTTTATTAGCAAAAAACTGTCTTTTTTGCCAAAGGTGGCAAATTCAAATTATTTCACTTCCTATGAATATTCATCATCCCTGGAAGGCTTTCCACATATGTCAAAGATTTTGGAGGACATGAAGACTATCAAGATAGAGTTTTACTCCTTAAATAGAATATTTTCCTATTTAACTGAAACTATTTTTGACTTTCCATTTTTAGTATTCTTCATCCATTTTTATAGGATCTCATCCTACACTTGTTGCATCTATTTTGATTTGTGTATTTTTAGAAAATCTGATCCATCTTTCAAGGATCTAGATTTCATCTTGTAAGGCTATAAAGCCAAAGACATTTGGAGATAAAGGGGTTCGATTTGGGATACAGAAGTTGATTATATTGTAAACAGACTTTTTTTATGATAATACAAATCATAGTTTTCTCTCTCTATTCATGTTAGATTCTCATTTTCCCTACTGTACTTTTTATTAAGTTGTTTTAGCTACAAAATGATTATTATCTCATTGGTTAGCTCATAACTTGATAAATATTTGCTTGTCATTGTTTATTAAACCCTACACTTGGTATTTGGTTTATAAGCATTGTCTTTTCATCCTCCTTAAGCTATCATTTGATCATTAATCCTTGAGAGCACTAGTTCATTTGATTCTCATTTTGACTGTCTAAATACCTCACTATAATTGAGTTATCCTATTGATCCATATATCCAAAAATACAAAAAAAAAGTTTACCTTAAGTTACCAAGCATCTTTGTCTTGCAACCACAAAGAGTTTCTTGGAGTGATAATAGGGATAACATGATGTAAACTTTATGAGCTCCAAGGTTAAAATCACTAAATTTCAGTGCTACGAGCTTATCCTAGTTAGAATGAACTACGCACACCCCTTTCAGAAGGTACGCAGTGATCAAAGTGTACTTGAATTCACAAGGTACACTATCACGGTTGATGGCACTGCTTAGAGGTGGTAAGTAATTAGGTAGAATGCGTGGGATAAGATTGGAATTTGTGATGTCATCCCTGTTCTTGGTTTGTTTCTCATCCTTCGACTGGGATGGACCAGCACGAGCAGTGGAAGGGGAGGCCCGGAGTCCTCTTGTTGATGATGCTTGGAATCCTATAGATAATCCTCACTCTAACATGACTCTCTCAGTCATTAAGTCAATAAAAAATTATTCAACTACTTTCTCAACAGCGTTGAGCTCGTCTAACATACAAGCTTGAGTCAGCTAGCTCAAGTGTGAAGTGAATTCAGAGACTACAGTGAATGGTATGGGAACAAGGAAATGATCATAGGGTGAAGTAATCTCAGATTTCGGGCTCAAATTCTTACTTAGCAAAAAGTATTCCCAATGCGTGGCGCGATGGACTAAGTAGGGAAACTTAGCAATGGTCTGCTTGCAACGGGTATGAGGATGAATTAACTGATGTTATGTCCATCATGGCATGTTCTAACATTCTAGTGGCTAGCCATAAATGTTTTTTGACTGGTTCAAAGTGGCAGTCAAACAGTTATATTAGCTTCCAACGGCTATATTACTTCACCTTGGCAAAGTGGCATATGTCATTGTTCTGATATCCCGACGAAGCTCCAATTTTGTAAAGTGTCTTACTACGAGGTACCCTCTGGAATCTTCTATAATTTTTCAATCTTAGCCTTCTTATTACTTATCTTTCTACCCTTCTTTCAAGTGAGCTTTGTCTCGGTGATTCTCTTCTCATTTTGATTCTCATTTTCCTTGGACATAGTCACTTCGTGCTAGTGAGATTATCTCCTAGGGTTTAGGTATATCACTTCTTCTTTGTCTGGGGTACAGATTTCATCCTTTTGTGTAGCTTTGGCCTCAACATCTGGACTTCTAGTGTCAGTTGGCTTCAAGCGGTTCTCATGTTATTCTATCAATTGTGTGATCCTTTTAGTCATGAAATCTTTTAACTCTTGTCTCTGTTGTTCTAAAACCTCATCTTCTTCCTTCTTTCTGGCTTGATCTCTTTCAATAAAAGGTTTTTCGAGTAGCATAGTAAATGGGGCATTGTCCTCAATGAATTTGATAATCTCAAAATCTTCTTCTGTCGAAGTTCCATTGATTGTCATAGGTATCTGAGTGATTTTTCCACATAACATCATCAGTTTTCCTCTAAATAGTCCTATTCCTCCCAGTGAAGGAATCATGGCAGGCTTCCCTATAGCTTCCCAAGTTCTTTCTGGCATAATGTTCACTTGTGTTTCTTCATCAAGAATACATTCAATGTTGAAGTCCCCTAGTCTTGCTTTGACTTGCTCCTTTTCTTTGAAGATATCTGATAATCGGATATCTTTATGTTCCTTCAAGATTTCTTTCATCTGTATCAATACTTTCTCTAATTCTTGTTGGGTTTCTGCCTTTTCTGGATCTACCTTATGGTCTTCTTTATTCAGATTTATCCTTTCAAGCTTAGCGATCATTCTAGGGAAATCCAATACCTAATGGTCCATAGATTTGCAACAGAGACAACTAGGTCTTCTACCAGGGAATTCCTTAGCTATATGGCATGGTTTTCTGCAACTGTAATATAGGATTAATCATCACTTTCTTTTAAATGATCCCCAACCTCTTCTGTACTACACACTAGAATCGTGATAGCTAACCTGAAAAAAATTATTTCTAGGATCCTGCATCCATTTGTTAGTCCAAACATTCTTTCTATGCATAGGTATAACATACTTATTAGATCTATTCATATCAAACTTTCTTTCATCTATTAATGCCCTAGGTTTTAAGCTAGGACATAATCTATCAAACATACCTAGATCCATGCTCTAGAAACAAAAATAAATTCACTTATCTTACTTCTACAGAGCACAAAGCTTCCAGATCTAAGAACTTTTAACTATTCTTACCTTTATTAGAGCACAGAGCTTACAGATCTTACCTCTTTTCTGCAAATATGACATCTTTCTTTTAGAAATTTCCACTTTTACTTTTCTTAGAGCACATTCGCACTTTTCGGTACGAGTGTTGGTATCGCTTATTTTCTTAGGATATGATATTTTGCATCTTCATATATGACTGTATTTCCTGTCTACCAAAAGCTCCGCGAATTGAGGTAAAAAGGATTCTTGGGGAAAAATATCTACAGGATATTTCTTTGCACAAAGTTTCTTCTTCTCAGTTCCCAACAATCCATACGGTTTTAGTTCCCGGAGCAATCCACGGTTTCGTCCCGGTAGCGGAACCGTTTGTTGGCACAAGAACAAACCAGGGTTCAGCAGCTCAAGGTGCATAACAAATCCTAGCTTCTGAGCCCTTTTCCGGAAACACCTTACGGCGGAATGAAGTCACCAAGGTAGAGCGAGGTGGTTCACAAGAATCAAGTGTGCATCCTTAGGCTGGGACAAAGATATGTGATTATATCATTTAAAGAGCAATTAGCATCGGTTACATTTCATCAATATTCAGCCTTATTATACCTCACATACGATACGAGGAGCAGCGGTGTATAAATCTGCATTATTTAGGCAACCATAGTGAGCACAAGATCCAGTTGATATGGATTATTTTTCGGCCAGGTAAAGGAATGGAGATAATAAAAGAAATGTAAAGAGATATCATAGATATTCAAAAATATAACAAAATATATGTATATGCAGCCATAAACAGAGATAAAATAATGCCACAATTTCAATAATTAAGAAATGCGAAGTTGTAAAATACGAGTGAAAGACTGGCTTCAGAATGGTGGCTGACTTATCTGCGAGATGTAGGCCGGATACTCACATTTGCGAAGATGATTACAATAGAGCTTTGAAGGCCTTTTTACAATAAAGCGGAATGTCAAGAAACCCTAGACATCCAAGAGCCACAACCCTAGGAGATGAAGCCAAAGTCATGTGGGCCATGTTTTGGTAAGTTACTACATCAACTTCACGGTGTGGCTTTTTTGCATGCGATCTTCGTTTAGGGGTTTGATATCTAGATTGGAAAGGTATCGTCGAGGATATTAATTTTTAGGGATCAATCATGCCTTTGGATATCATTGAGAACCTCTATCTCAAAAACCTTCATTTAGGACCTCAAAAAATGGCCCGGAAGTTAAAACACACTTTAAAATAGTAAATTGCCAAAATTGCGAGGAAACTATTTTGACCCGGTCGAAAAAAGGTGGGTGGCCAAAAATATCCACATGGATCAATACTCCCCCTCCTTAGGAAGCAATGGTCTCCATTACGTTGGAGTTCAGGAGAGGAAAAGCATTTTGGATGCGCATGGGTTGTTTGTATTGTTGGAGACATCATGCTGGTTAGTGGAAGTCACGTCATGAACACATTTGAAGTTGAGGTTGTTCAACAAATCAAGATACATGAGAGGACGAGGTGTAGAAGGAATATTTTCACTTTTCGACAACCTTTTCGACCTGCTTCTAATGGATAGAAATATCTTGGATCGAGGTTGTAGTGGACTGCGGTGTCCTTTTGTTTCCCCACTTTTGAATATAGATTGAGAATTTCGCAGTGTAAGATACTACCTTCCTACACTTTTTAAGGGTGGAACAATAGTTGGAACTACGGTATTACGTAGAGATGACCCCCAAATTAATAATGACACTCTGAATTGAGGATAAACGATACATGGCGTCTCCACATATATGGTTGGCCCAAAGAGAGACATCCCTTAGACATCGATTGGGGAAACATCACATAATACCTCATCCTTGAAGGGTTGGATGTTGGCGCTGACAATAAACACTATTGGATGACTTGAAGATCTCATCATGCTGAGGCTCACCGTGTTGTATGGTTGTGGGTGTGGTGCTGCTCGACGATCCCAACTATTTGATGACCTGAGATAAGGAGTTTTTTGGCTTTAAGCTATCAACAGTAAAATGTAGTGAGGTCCCCTTTACCCACATCTATGAATGAAAAAGGTGGGTGAAGGGGACCCCCTCTTCAAGATCTGTTGGTTCTCTGGTTGAATTATTGCGATTAGCGACAATATGTGATGGGGTCTATGTCAATGAAATCACGTCATAACCGATATTTTCAGAATCCGATTATGAATCGGGGTTTGGCTCCTTATCTTTGATATCAACCACCAATGTTGTTTGTTGACATTTATTGGTGTTGTGCCGAGGATTTTGTGGAAATCATACACCATTTCGGTGTCCTTCTTTGTCTTTACTGGTGACCTTCTTTTCCTATGCAGGTGGTTTTCAGGAAGCATTTGTTAGGGCCGATCTTTGTCATACTTTGGTTGTTGTGGATTTGGAGACCCAAATTCCTGTTTCTTCGGTGCTTAAATTTTTGCTCAATTTTAGGTATATTGATAAGCAACAACGAGGTGATGAGATGTCTAGAAAAATCCATTTGATCCCGGATGTATCGTGTAGAATACGGTATTCGAGGAATATGAAATGTCACTCGAGGTCTTTGATAACCTTGGCTTGGTGCACAAGGTATGGAAGGTATTGGTGAACTCAGGCCTTGGCCCCTCTCTTACAGCGATTGTGGTCCATCTCGTATTGGTCCTCATGGTTGCCTTGAGGGCACAATGTTATTCCTATCTTGCATCCCTGAAAACAATAATCCCAAAATTGAGGTCATTTATATATTCCGAATCCTCTGTGGAACTTTGCTCCAGGTAAGTTTCCACCAATGTTGGAAATGAGGGAGAGATTTAAGGTTTGTGAAGGTGATCTTTTTCTTTATCCGGAGAAAATTTGTGAGCAATAACCTTCTAGCGAGTTAACCATTTTTCTAGGGAAACCACATCTATCTTACCTTCAAATACCAAGAATATCAAAAGTGCTTGGCGCCCCCGAAGGAGAGGTGCCTCAAAGTGGTCTCTTGATGAAGATGAACCTGATTCTATCAGCCGAAATTTAACGATGTGGACAAAATTATACATCATTTCGTCCCTATGTCGCATTGAGGCTTGCTCAAGAAATAGATTGATAGGATACGTTTGCTCCGTCGTTTTATTTTCTTCCGCCATTGAGGGGTTTATTAGCAGGTGCAAAGTTGTTTAAGAGAGACAATCCTGAGACCCAACTTGCTATACCGGACCTCATCGAGGACATGCCTTGAAAAAGCGATCAAGAAGCGGTGTGCTTCTGATACCACTGATCCGAGTTATTTTTGGCATGAAATGAGGGTGGATATATATAATAAAGAAATGTGTACAGAGATATCATGTAAATCCAATAGCCATAACAGAAATATATCATATATGAAACCATAAACACAAAGATCTGATGTCTACGATTTCTATTAATGAAAGTAATGCGGTGTAAAATACGAGTGAGCTAGCTAGAATGGTATGCATCTCGAGGAGAAAGTCTTGGCTACTCGCATTTGCAAAGAAGATGATTACAATGAGGATCTGAAATTGTTACAAATAAAAATGAATGCCAAAACCTAGACATCCAAAGACCTAACTCTAGGAGATGGCCAAAGTCATGTGGGCCCCGTTTGGGTGAGATTGGTACATCAACTTCAGGGGTTGTAACTTTTTGCATACGATCTTACGTTTTTAGATGTATGATGGCTTGTTGGAAAGGTATAATTGGGGAGATTCATTTTGGGGGTGAAATAATGCCTTTTCTATCATTGAGAACTTCGATCTCAAAAAAAAACCTTCATTTAGACCCTCAAAATGGCCCAAATGTTAAAACACGCCTTTAAAATAGTAAGAATTGCCAAAATTGCCAAAAATTGTTTTGAGCGGTTGGAAAAGGTGGGTGTACCGATGCTCTACCAGATCAATCCTCCCTCCTTAGGAAACAATGGTATCCATTGCATTGAGTTCGAGGGAGGAGGGAAAGCGTTTGTTGGATGCGCATCTGGGTGAGCTACTTCATTAGCTGGACATCGCGCTCCTTAGTTTGTGGAAGTATGTCATGAACACATTTGAAGATGAGGTTGTTAAACAAGTAGAGCTACATGAGAGGGAAGAAGATTGATGCAGAAGGAATATTTGTGCTTTGTTGCACCCTTTTCGACCTGCTTCTATTGGATAGAGGTGCAGGTGAGGTTTTGAATGAACAGAGTGTCCTTACGTGTGGCTTTTTAGGCAGTTATTGAAGAAAGGCACGAATTTTTCGCGATTATGAGATACTACCTTGCGACACTTTTAGGTGGAAAAATAGGTTGGAACTACCTGCAATTATATGAGATATTGAAGTAACAATGACACTCTGAGGTTGAGACTCATAATAAAATCAGCCAAACGTCTCCCACATATAGTTGGCCCAAAGAGAACATCCACCGGACATCTAATTGGGGCAACATCACATATACCCTCATCCTTGAAGGGGTTGGATGCCATATGGAAATGGACATTGTTGGCTGACACGAGGAAGTCCTACGTCCTTCTTTGGAAACCACCCAGTATTTGTATATGGTTCTTGGTGGTGTTGTCGACAATCCCAAGCTTGTTTGATGACCTCTCTCTTGATATGAGGTTTTTTTGGCTCCACTATCAACAATAAAATCGTGGGGTCCCCTTCACCTTATCCACATCTATGAATGAAAAGGTGCTCCCCCTCTTTGAATCTATGGTTCGCCACAGTTTGAATTGTTGGAGTCCACGATAATAGCGATGGGGTGCGTCAATGATGCATCACTACCGATTTTTTTGATCAGATTTCGAATCAGGGTTTAGCTCCTTATCTTTGATCTCGACCACCCATGATGACTATTTTAGTGACATTCACCGGTGTTGTGCTAGGGGATTTTGTGGAAATCACACCATTTTGATTGTCCTTCTTTGTCTTCAAGTGACCCTTCTTTTCACAATGTCTTGGATTAATGGTTTTATTGTTGTTTGTTAGGGCCATATTTTTTCATAATTTGGTTGGACTTACAAACCGAATTCCCGTTTGTTACGGTGCTTAAATTTTTTGCTCAATTTTAACAACATATCGATAAGCAACAGCAAGTGATGAGAGATTGTGAGAAAATCCATTTCGGTCTAGATGTATTTGTGCTTAAGAGCCCGCGGTATTTGAGGGCAAATGTTGCTTAGGGTCTTTGATACCCGATCACACATCTCTTCAAGATGATTACAATGAGTCTCCTAAAGGAATTTTACCATAAGCGGGGTTCCCAAAACCCTAGACATCCAAAAACCTAACCCTAGGATATGAAGCGCCAAAAGTCATGTGGGCCCCATTTTGGGTAAGTTGGTACATCAATACCGAGGTGGTAACTTTTGCGTACAATCTCCGTTTTAGGTATGATAGCTCATTGGAAAGGGTATCATCAAGGATATTCATTTTGGGGGGCTCAATCGTACCTTTGGCTATCATTGAAACTCTATCTCCTGTGTCTTGGATTAATGGTTTTCGAGAGACTGTTTGTTAGGGCCATATTTTTCATACTTTGGTTGTTGCGGACTTGCAAACCCGAATTCCCGTTTGTTCTGGTGCTTAAATTTTTGCTCAATTTTAACAACATATCGATAAGCAACACTGAGTGATGAGATGTCCAGAAAATCCATTTCAGTCTAGATGTATTTGTGTAGAGCCCCACGGTATTTCAGAACCAAATGTTGCTTGGGGTCTTTGATACCCAGCTGTCACATCTCTTCTAAGATGATTACAATGAGTCTCTAAAGGAATTTTTACTATAAACAGGAGTTCCAAAACCCTAGACATCCAAAAACCTAACCCTAGGATATGAAGCGCCAAAAGTCATGTGGGCCCCATTTGGGTAAGTTAGTACATCAACTTCTCGGGGTCGTAACTTTTGCATACAATCTTCGTTTTAGGCGTATGATAGCTCATTGGAAAGGTATCATCAAGGATATTCATTTTGGGGGCTCAATCATGCCTTTGGCTATCATTGAGAAACTCTATCTCGAAAAAACTTCATTTAGGCCCTCAAAATGGCCCCAAAAGTTAAAACCTGCTAAAAATAGTAAATTGCCAAAATTGCCAGAAAATTGTTTGGAGCCAGTCGGAAAAGGTGGGTGGCCACCGATATCCATCTGGATCATAGATCTATTAGATCAGCACTAAGAATCCTCATACACATCAGATCTAACAATCATATATATCTAAGAAGCACAAAGCACAAGTGGATATATCAAAGCACATAGCGTTAGCAAAGATAAACACATTGAATCAAAGCACATAGCATAACACACAGATTTACGTGGTTCACCCCCGCCCTGGGGATATGTCCACAAGATCTTCTTCTTTATTATCATCTTCAATTTGTTACAAGCACAAAGCCTCCAAAACCCTTCTTCGCATATGACACAATATTTATGCATCTCACTAGATCCTTCTTCCTTGCATTACAACACTTAGCTTTCTATATCAACCACACAGTAACTTTCACTTAGCCTTGCAAGCCTTACACAATTCGCACAGAGAACTTATTTAACATCACATAGATGCACTATCAATCGCACTAAGAAATCACATCTACTCTTTCTTACATTTCCTATCCTTCTATTTATACATTACAAAAGTGGGCCTAAGCATGGGTAAACCCATGGGCCGACATCCCTTTCCCATTACATTAACCCAAAACCCTAAAAGGGGCCCAAAAGTGGACTGATATCCCATGATCTCTGTTTTTCCTGGCGCTCCATCTTTGATAGGTTGTCGAAGTCCAAAAACGATCAATTATGACCAAGTGTTCCTCAAAAATTGGTCAAGGGCCAACAGAAGAGGCCTTCTAAGTAATGACCAATAATGAAAGCCACTAATAGGGGTGAGGGATTTCACCAATGACGAAAATGGAACCCAAGTTATTGCATGAATCCCAATGTGTGAATATAGGTCTTGACATCGAACACATGGGAAACTAATTAATCAACCAATTAAAGGAGCATCCTGGGACAAATCAGGTATGACACCAAACTTTTCTTTTCCCACTTGTTTTGGTTTAAATTGAATAGGTTTAGGGGTCTATCCAGTTCTAATACTACTATAAAAAATCTTATTTAAAAACTTGTCACTACACACTTTATTAATTAAAACCCTAATCCTTTACACACCCTAATACGAATTCACTACTAACTTAATATTTTTAAAAA